>CM055125.1:9162317-9363108 GCA_029206835.1 Rana muscosa | reverse complement strand
AACGTGGGGGGAAGGATATACACATAAGTAAAATGAATAAGATAAATAAATACGATAAATACACTGTCAGGAACAAAAAATGCGGCACATTCAAAAGCTTCAAAAGTCAATAATAAAAAAAGGGGAGAAAAAATGGCGCAGAATGAGTTCTAGGCAGAGTAAAAATCAAAGGGATCAATGAATGTTGATGTTGATGTTGCAAGCACTAGCGGCAGCTACCATGAGCAGAAGCAAACTCTGTAAAATATAATGAGGAAAGGAAGGTGCGCCAATCTAAGTGCAGTAAAACAGGCTTTAATTAGCAAATTGTATAAAAACAGCCAAATGGCTACTCACAGGATACAGGAATAATACAGGCATGTAAGGAGTTAAAGGTGGTCCGGAGTCATCTAAGGCGGTCCTCAGGGGAGATGTTGGTTCCAGATGGAGAGAGGTGTAGCTGAAGATGGCTGAAGGCAGGAAGGCAGGTTGCGGTGGTCAGCAAGGGAAGTCAAGAACAACCAGGTATCCAAGCTGCAGATGTAGTGATGCGCCCTGTGTCATCAGGGTAGACATGGGATAACCAGGAAGCTGCAGTTCAGCGAGGACTTCAGCGTGCGCTTCAGCGTGGAGCGCAGCGTGCCGTCGGACCGGAAGTGACGTGTGGATAGAACGGACAATAGGATGACGCGTTTCACAGCATCCGCTGTTTCATCAGATCCATAGAAGGCATTATCATAGGTGGGTGTGATATAGTAGAGAGACGTGGCGTGATTGGTTGAAATCATACTAGTGGAAGTAAATCAGCATGGTGATTGGTTGGAAGCAAGATGTAAGGGAGATGATGACACGGAATTTTTAGGGGGGTGCAGGGGGGCGAGGAGAAAAGGAAAATGGATGACAAGGGATTATAATATGAAATAAAGATACAATGTTTATATGGTGGTGAACAACGCTAATGTGGAATTTAAAATCATAAAGGATATAAATACATAGATGGTATTAGTACATAGGAGAGAGAGAAAAAAAGGAGCAGCACTATAAAGGGGAACGTATGTGGAAATAATTATATTGGAATTATAGGGGAAAAAATTATTTAATTAAATATTAAATTAGTTGGAGGGTATGAGAACAAGCTATGTATGGCATGAGAACAAATGGGTGCAACATGTAGGAGATGGGAACATATTAATGTGGACAAGGGAAGGAAAGGGAAAGGGGTGGTAAAAAAAGGAGGGGGGGGGGGTTTGGGGGGTAAAAGGAAAAAAAAAAAAAAAAAAATATAATAATAATGAAGAATGATAATGAAAAAGTAATAATGAAAAATAAAAATAAATATAAATAAAAATAAAAATAAAAATAAAATTTTTACCACATTCCATTGGACTCGAAGCAGTTGCGCATTTTCTGAAAGACGATCCCAATCTCAATACCACACAAATAGACTTCATCCTTTTAGCCACTCGGTTCTGCCTTGAGCACAACTACTTCCTATCAGGAGGAGAATTCTACCTCTAAAAGCAAGGTACTGCCATGGGCGCCAATTTTGCCCCGAGCTACGCTAACCTCACTATGGGACTATGGGAGTCCAGATTCATTGACACCAACAATCCTTTTGCAGCCAACCTTATTTATTATGGTCGCTACATAGATGACATTATCATCATTTGGGATGGGCCCACCACTTCAGTCCAAGAATTTTTAACTTACTGCAACTGCAACAATTTTGGACTATCTTTCACTATAGTTATGGACCCTGTTTCCCTATGCTTCTTAGATCTCGAGCTCTTCCATAAAGACAATACCATATTTGCCAAAAATTTCACTAAACCCACAGCTGGAAATTCGTACTTACATTTTTCTAGTTGCCATCATCCCATGTGGATCAAAAACGTCCCGAAGAGTCAATTCAATCGACTCCGACGTAACTGTACCAGATTAGAAGATTATACATCCTTAAGCACTTTACTCGAAAATAAATTCATCGAGAAAGGATATCCCCCCAACTTGATTAAAGAAGCTTGCACCACCTATCAACAAGAATCCCTGCCCCTCCCCAAAACATCCAACTCTGAACCCAATACTCGTTTCATTACCCAGTACCACGCAAAACACAAAAAAATGGAGAATATCTTTAAAAAACACTGGAGCATCCTCACCCAAGACCCCTACCTATCAAAAACTGTGTCAGTTACTCCCAAGTTTGCCTATCGAAGGGCCCCCAATATTAAAAGCAAGATCGCCCCCAGCAAAACCAAAACATCCAATCATCACCAAAACTACATGCTCAAACAGCTCACTTTAATTCCCATTGTAGGGATGTATCAATGCAAAAAAGCCCTATGCCTTACCTGCTCCCATGTCACCCATGGCCAAAAAACCTTCAAGGCCAACAGTAAGACCTTCAATCTCAGCTCTTTCTACAACTGCTCTACCACGTATGTAGTGTACTGTATTTCCTGTCCATGTGGCCTACTATACATAGGCAGAACTATCAGAGCTCTACGGACCAGATTTGGAGAACACCGCCGTGCAGTCCAAAAGAACAATCCCAAATACAGCGTGGCACGTCACTTTGCAACACACCACCACCAAGATACCAGCGCCCTTCAGGTTTGGGTTATCGAGGCAATACCAGAAACCCCAACTGCCATAGAAAGATTCCAACGCCTTTGTAGACAAGAAACTTATTGGATTTTTTCTTTAAATACCATGTCACCCAATGGCCTCAATGAAGAAATCGAAACCAACAACATAATCTAATATTCCTATATTACCACCATTCTATTTATCGCTTTTCTCCATCTGTGCGATTTCTTGTGCGTTCTTACTCATATATCATTTTATTCGATCTTCTCATATATATATTTTTTATGATGATTCTTTAATTTATTCTTTCTATTTTATTGTATTTGATTCGATTTTATTCAGATTTGATTATCATCCTATTTTTTATGATACATAATTTTTATAATAAGCTTTCATTTCCAAATCACTTTTAATATTTCTCTGTGCTGCTCGTCCATCCCACGTACTAGTGCTTTCATCTGTCGGAGATTTGTGTGCATGCATGTGTATGCACACGTGTATATGTGTATACGTGTATATGTGTGTATGTGTGTGCGTTTACTCACTACTCTCATATATGCTTGGTCATATGTGCATGTATGCACCTTGTGTTGCCCTCATAGATCTGTTACCATTCATGCTGCCTTGCATCTTTGGTATATCCTTTATACCAATAATTATGTACACCCCCCCCCCCCCTTTTTTTGGTAATAAGCTTTGACTTGTTATATTATACTTCTCCATGTGCAATTTACATATGTTTTTTATATATATTTATATATTATTATATCATCCATTCATTTTTATATATATATATATATATATATATGGATGTTCCCTTCCAGATGTGTGTGTATGTGTATATATATATGTGTGAATATATACACATGCATGTGTATTTTCTATACTATGAATCATACTTCTGTACTACTTCTACATGATAGCCAGCCTTTATCATTCATTCACTGACCCATCTCTTCCGCTTCCCCATCTTGTCCTCTTTGCTTCTTTCCCCCCCCCCCCCCCCCATTTTTGTTTTTCATTATTATTGTCCATTTATTTTTATTTTTATTTTTATTTTTATTTTTATTTATATTTATTTTTATTTTTCATTATTACTTTTTCATTATCATTCTTCATTATTATTATATTTTTTTTTTTTTTTTTTTTTACCCCCAACCCCCCCCCCCTCCTTTTTTTACCACCCCTTTCCCTTTCCTTCCCTTGTCCACATTAATATGTTCCCATCTCCTACATGTTGCACCCATTTGTTCTCATGCCATACATAGCTTGTTCTCATACCCTCCAACTAATTTAATATTTAATTAAATAATTTTTTCCCCTATAATTCCAATATAATTATTTCCACATACGTTCCCCTTTATAGTGCTGCTCCTTTTTTTCTCTCTCTCCTATGTACTAATACCATCTATGTATTTATATCCTTTATGATTTTAAATTCCACATTAGCGTTGTTCACCACCATATAAACATTGTATCTTTATTTCATATTATAATCCCTTGTCATCCATTTTCCTTTTCTCCTCGCCCCCCTGCACCCCCCTAAAAATTCCGTGTCATCATCTCCCTTACATCTTGCTTCCAACCAATCACCATGCTGATTTACTTCCACTAGTATGATTTCAACCAATCACGCCACGTCTCTCTACTATATCACACCCACCTATGATAATGCCTTCTATGGATCTGATGAAACAGCGGATGCTGTGAAACGCGTCATCCTATTGGTCCGTTCTATCCACACGTCACTTCCGGTCCGACGGCACGCTGCGCTTCACGCTGAAGCGCACGCTGAAGTCCTCGCTGAACTGCAGCTTCCTGGTTATCCCATGTCTACCCTGATGACACAGGGCGCATCACTACATCTGCAGCTTGGATACCTGGTTGTTCTTGACTTCCCTTGCTGACACCGCAACCTGCCTTCCTGCCTTCAGCCATCTTCAGCTACACCTCTCTCCATCTGGAACCAACATCTCCCCTGAGGACCGCCTTAGATGACTCCGGACCACCTTTAACTCCTTACATGCCTGTATTATTCCTGTATCCTGTGAGTAGCCATTTGGCTGTTTTTATACAATTTGCTAATTAAAGCCTGTTTTACTGCACTTAGATTGGCGCACCTTCCTTTCCTCATTATATTTTACAGAGTTTGCTTCTGCTCATGGTAGCTGCCGCTAGTGCTTGCAACATCAACATCAACATTCATTGATCCCTTTGATTTTTACTCTGCCTAGAACTCATTCTGCGCCATTTTTTCTCCCCTTTTTTTATTATTGACTTTTGAAGCTTTTGAATGTGCCGCATTTTTTGTTCCTGACAGTGTATTTATCGTATTTATTTATCTTATTCATTTTACTTATGTGTATATCCTTCCCCCACGTTCTCACTGGTTGAAATCATCTATTGATTGGTCTTATCATCATCATTTTTTATTTTTTCATATTATATTATATATTTTTATCTTTTATCCTTATTTTTATATATATATATTTTATATTTATTTCCCCCCCCCCCCCTCCACATATCACTTTCATAATGGACATTATTGAACAAATAGAAAAACATAAATATGATTTATTGGATGATTTGTATACTTTATTCCCTCCCACACTTTTTAGTCCCCATGTCCATTCCCGTACATGGCCGGATGTAAAGTATAGGGACACATGTATGAGAATGAGACGTCTAGAGGATCTCACCATATCGGCCAATCAACAATGGTGGGATTGCTTCTTTCTCAAACAATATTTCGCATCCAAAATCTCCCCTCGCGGACTACGTGTTCTTAAGGGGTGCTCTTTCCTTGAGATTGAATCACGTATAGAATGGGAGAACATAGCTGAATTTTGCACCCAAAAGTGGATCACCATTCTAATCAATCATAGAGAACAACGCTACCATACTCTTAGAGATAAAATTAAAGATAATATTTCTAAACTTCACTGCTCTTACCCCTCTTTGCCCCTTGAATGGTATAAAACTTTTAAAATAAACACCAAAAAAAGTGAAGATTCCCTCATACAAAACAAATTGGGGAAATTCCGTCGAGATCTGGATGATTATAACAACAAAAGGGTCTTCAATTGGAAACGGAATGCCTCCCATCCATCCCCTTGCTCCATCCCGTCCCTCCTATCCTTAACCTTACCCAAGCCTAAATCCATTCCTCCCCCTCTGAGAGGTCCCTCTGACCCCCCCTTACCCTGTCCCACTGCTACGGCCACTGCTCATGGATCCAAGCCACTTTCTATAGTGACATCCATCCCCATTCCTTCCCTCTCCCCTACCATCATATCCATAGACAGTACTCTAATAAATGACCCTAAAAATACTCTTCCCCCTGCTATCCAGTTATCTGTGGTCCCAACCCCTCAGGATATATTTAATATAACACCTATTATGGATTCTCAGGACTCAGCCAGATCTACACCTACAGATGTCATCACTATTACACCCCATAGTTCACCTACACCCACCCCTGCTGTCTCTTCATCTTTTTTAGTGCTGACCCCCCTGCTCAGCACATTTCCTCTAAAAACCAAAAGAAAGCACATAGAAGAGGAAAAAGAGGAAGAGGAGGGGGTCAACATAAACCTCAACCAATCCCGCCCGGACAAATTGAGAAAACTGTAAAAATTTACAATTTATCTTCTCTCAGTCTTACTGTTCATGAATCTTCGCTATTAGCCAGAGGCCTAAACTTTGCTCCTACCACTCTCCCCAACTCTTTTACCATGTTTAAGGATCTAAACAAATTTATCCGTAACCTCACTCTCCAACACCATTTCAACATGAAAGCTGCCAACACTAATCCTTCATTAATTACTTCCCCTGATATTACACTTGATCCAGCAGATTTCCCTGCGGACGCACAGGCCATCCAAGATTTATGTGACCTATGGAATGTGGACGAAGACGATGACCTGATAGTTTGGTCTCAATACACCCAAACTAATCCTTCTATAGTTCACACTTCTTTTAGACCTAAATCCATTTTTAATCCCACTCAATCGAAAGGTCCCTATCTGTCAACCTTTTATCAAGTAGTTTTCAAAGAACTCAGCGACCTATGTACATTGGAATCCTCTAAAGTTCAACGGTTCAATAACAACCTCAGTCCACCTGAATACCAAGCTTTAAAATCTTTGAGTGCCAACCCTGATATCATCATCAGATCAGCTGATAAGGGAGGAGGGATAGTAATACAAGATAAAAACAACTACATAAAAGAGACCACTCGACTTCTCTCTGATAAAAACACGTATGTCAAATTAAATACTGACCCTTTGCCCAAATTCACTGAAGAAGCCACCATCATTATTAAACAAGCCTGCACGGACGGAATACTGAACAAACTAGAGGCTGCCTTCTTTCTGAAACCATTTTTTCAAGTTCCCTACCTATACCATCTACCAAAAATTCATAAGGACATCTCCAACCCGCCGGGCCGTCCTATCGTTGCCTCCATGGACAGCATCACCACCAGTTTTTCTCTCTATATCGACCATTTTCTCCAACCCTTAGCCCAAGCCCTTCCGTCTTACATCCGTGACGGTACCCATTTAATTGATTTGTTGAAACCATACACTTGGGAACCATCATACACCTGGGTATCCCTAGATGTATGTTCTCTTTACACTTCCATACCACATTCCATTGGACTCGAAGCAGTTGCGCATTTTCTGAAAGACGATCCCAATCTCAATACCACACAAATAGACTTCATCCTTTTAGCCACTCGGTTCTGCCTTGAGCACAACTACTTCCTATCAGGAGGAGAATTCTACCTCCAAAAGCAAGGTACTGCCATGGGCGCCAATTTTGCCCCGAGCTACGCTAACCTCACTATGGGACTATGGGAGTCCAGATTCATTGACACCAACAATCCTTTTGCAGCCAACCTTATTTATTATGGTCGCTACATAGATGACATTATCATCATTTGGGATGGGCCCACCACTTCAGTCCAAGAATTTTTAACTTACTGCAACTGCAACAATTTTGGACTATCTTTCACTATAGTTATGGACCCTGTTTCCCTATGCTTCTTAGATCTCGAGCTCTTCCATAAAGACAATACCATATTTGCCAAAAATTTCACTAAACCCACAGCTGGAAATTCGTACTTACATTTTTCTAGTTGCCATCATCCCATGTGGATCAAAAACGTCCCGAAGAGTCAATTCAATCGACTCCGACGTAACTGTACCAGATTAGAAGATTATACATCCTTAAGCACTTTACTCGAAAATAAATTCATCGAGAAAGGATATCCCCCCAACTTGATTAAAGAAGCTCGCACCACCTATCAACAAGAATCCCTGCCCCTCCCCAAAACATCCAACTCTGAACCCAATACTCGTTTCATTACCCAGTACCACGCAAAACACAAAAAAATGGAGAATATCTTTAAAAAACACTGGAGCATCCTCACCCAAGACCCCTACCTATCAAAAACTGTGTCAGTTACTCCCAAGTTTGCCTATCGAAGGGCCCCCAATATTAAAAGCAAGATCGCCCCCAGCAAAACCAAAACATCCAATCATCACCAAAACTACATGCTCAAACAGCTCACTTTAATTCCCATTGTAGGGATGTATCAATGCAAAAAAGCCCTATGCCTTACCTGCTCCCATGTCACCCATGGCCAAAAAACCTTCAAGGCCAACAGTAAGACCTTCAATCTCAGCTCTTTCTACAACTGCTCTACCACGTATGTAGTGTACTGTATTTCCTGTCCATGTGGCCTACTATACATAGGCAGAACTATCAGAGCTCTACGGACCAGATTTGGAGAACACCGCCGTGCAGTCCAAAAGAACAATCCCAAATACAGCGTGGCACGTCACTTTGCAACACACCACCACCAAGATACCAGCGCCCTTCAGGTTTGGGTTATCGAGGCAATACCAGAAACCCCAACTGCCATAGAAAGATTCCAACGCCTTTGTAGACAAGAAACTTATTGGATTTTTTCTTTAAATACCATGTCACCCAATGGCCTCAATGAAGAAATCGAAACCAACAACATAATCTAATATTCCTATATTACCACCATTCTATTTATCGCTTTTCTCCATCTGTGCGATTTCTTGTGCGTTCTTACTCATATATCATTTTATTCGATCTTCTCATATATATATTTTTTATGATGATTCTTTAATTTATTCTTTCTATTTTATTGTATTTGATTCGATTTTATTCAGATTTGATTATCATCCTATTTTTTATGATACATAATTTTTATAATAAGCTTTCATTTCCAAATCACTTTTAATATTTCTCTGTGCTGCTCGTCCATCCCACGTACTAGTGCTTTCATCTGTCGGAGATTTGTGTGCATGCATGTGTATGCACACGTGTATATGTGTATACGTGTATATGTGTGTATGTGTGTGCGTTTACTCACTACTCTCATATATGCTTGGTCATATGTGCATGTATGCACCTTGTGTTGCCCTCATAGATCTGTTACCATTCATGCTGCCTTGCATCTTTGGTATATCCTTTATACCAATAATTATGTACACCCCCCCCCCTTTTTTTGGTAATAAGCTTTGACTTGTTATATTATACTTCTCCATGTGCAATTTACATATGTTTTTTATATATATTTATATATTATTATATCATCCATTCATTTTTATATATATATATATATATATATGGATGTTCCCTTCCAGATGTGTGTGTATGTGTATATATATATGTGTGAATATATACACATGCATGTGTATTTTCTATACTATGAATCATACTTCTGTACTACTTCTACATGATAGCCAGCCTTTATCATTCATTCACTGACCCATCTCTTCCGCTTCCCCATCTTGTCCTCTTTGCTTCTTTCCCCCCCCCCCCCCCCATTTTTGTTTTTCATTATTATTGTCCATTTATTTTTATTTTTATTTATATTTATTTTTATTTTTCATTATTACTTTTTCATTATCATTCTTCATTATTATTATTTTTTTTTTTTTTTTTACCCCCCAACCCCCCCCCCTCCTTTTTTTACCACCCCTTTCCCTTTCCTTCCCTTGTCCACATTAATATGTTCCCATCTCCTACATGTTGCACCCATTTGTTCTCATGCCATACATAGCTTGTTCTCATACCCTCCAACTAATTTAATATTTAATTAAATAATTTTTTCCCCTATAATTCCAATATAATTATTTCCACATACGTTCCCCTTTATAGTGCTGCTCCTTTTTTTCTCTCTCTCCTATGTACTAATACCATCTATGTATTTATATCCTTTATGATTTTAAATTCCACATTAGCGTTGTTCACCACCATATAAACATTGTATCTTTATTTCATATTATAATCCCTTGTCATCCATTTTCCTTTTCTCCTCGCCCCCCTGCACCCCCCTAAAAATTCCGTGTCATCATCTCCCTTACATCTTGCTTCCAACCAATCACCATGCTGATTTACTTCCACTAGTATGATTTCAACCAATCACGCCACGTCTCTCTACTATATCACACCCACCTATGATAATGCCTTCTATGGATCTGATGAAACAGCGGATGCTGTGAAACGCGTCATCCTATTGGTCCGTTCTATCCACACGTCACTTCCGGTCCGACGGCACGCTGCGCTCCACGCTGAAGCGCACGCTGAAGTCCTCGCTGAACTGCAGCTTCCTGGTTATCCCATGTCTACCCTGATGACACAGGGCGCATCACTACATCTGCAGCTTGGATACCTGGTTGTTCTTGACTTCCCTTGCTGACACCGCAACCTGCCTTCCTGCCTTCAGCCATCTTCAGCTACACCTCTCTCCATCTGGAACCAACATCTCCCCTGAGGACCGCCTTAGATGACTCCGGACCACCTTTAACTCCTTACATGCCTGTATTATTCCTGTATCCTGTGAGTAGCCATTTGGCTGTTTTTATACAATTTGCTAATTAAAGCCTGTTTTACTGCACTTAGATTGGCGCACCTTCCTTTCCTCATTATATTTTACAGAGTTTGCTTCTGCTCATGGTAGCTGCCGCTAGTGCTTGCAACATCAACATCAACATTCATTGATCCCTTTGATTTTTACTCTGCCTAGAACTCATTCTGCGCCATTTTTTCTCCCCTTTTTTTATTAGTGTGTATACAGTGTATATAGGGTGTAGTGTGTATACAGTGTATATAGGATGTAGTGTGTATACAGTGTATATAGGGTGTAGTGTGTATACAGTGTATATAGGATGTAGTTTGTATACAGTGTATATAGGGTGTAGTGTATATAGGGTGTGGTGTGTATACAGTGTATATAGGGTGTAGTGTATATAGGGTGTATATAGGGTGTAGTGTGTATACAGTGTATATAGGGTGTAGTGTGTATACAGTGTATATAGGATGTAGTGTGTATAAAGTGTATATAGGGTGTAGTGTGTATACAGTGTATATAGGATGTAGTGTGTATACAGTGTATATAGGGTGTAGTGTGTATACAGTGTATATAGGATGTAGTGTGTATACAGTGTATATAGGGTGTAGTGTGTATACAGTGTATATAGGGTGTAGTGTGTATACAGTGTATATAGGGTGTAGTGTGTATACAGTGTATATAGGGTGTAGTGTGTATACAGTGTATATAGGGTGTAGTGTGTATACAGTGTATATAGGGTGTAGTGTGTATACAGTGTATATAGGGTGTAGTGTGTATACAGTGTATATAGGATGTAGTGTGTATACAGTGTATATATGGTGTAGTGTGTATATAGGATGCGGTGTGTATACAGTGTATATAGGATGTAGTGTGTATACAGTGTATATAGGATGTAGTGTGTATACAGTGTATATAGGGTGTAGTGTGTATACAGTGTATATAGGATGTAGTGTGTATACAGTGTATATAGGATGCAGTGTGTATACAGTGTATATAGGATGTGGTGTGTATACAGTGTATATAGGATGTGGTGTGTATACAGTGTATATAGGGTGCAGTGTGTATACAGTGTATATAGGGTGCAGTGTGTATACAGTGTATATAGGGTGTAGTGTGTATACAGTGCATATAGGATGTAGTGTGTATACAGTGTATATAGGATGCAGTGTGTATACAGTGTATATAGGATGCAGTGTGTATACAGTGTATATAGGATGCAGTGTGTATACAGTGTATATAGGATGTGGTGTGTATACAGTGTATATAGGACGTGGTGTGTATACAGTGTATATAGGATGCAGTGTGTATACAGTGTATATAGGATGCAGTGTGTATACAGTGTATATAGGATGCAGTGTGTATACAGTGTATATAGGATGCAGTGTGTATACAGTGTATATAGGATGTGGTGTGTATACAGTGTATATAGGGTGTAGTGTGTATACAGTGTATATAGGATGTAGTGTGTATACAGTGTATATATGGTGTAGTGTGTATACAGTGTATATAGGGTGTAGTGTGTATACAGTGTATATAGGATGTAGTGTGTATACAGTGTATATATGGTGTAGTGTGTATATAGGATGCGGTGTGTATACAGTGTATATAGGATGTAGTGTGTATACAGTGTATATAGGATGCAGTGTGTATACAGTGTATATAGGATGCAGTGTGTATACAGTGTATATAGGATGTGGTGTGTATACAGTGTATATAGGATGTGGTGTGTATACAGTGTATATAGGATGTGGTGTGTATACAGTGTATATAGGGTGCAGTGTGTATACAGTGTATATAGGGTGCAGTGTGTATACAGTGTATATAGGATGTAGTGTGTATACAGTGTATATAGGATGCAGTGTGTATACAGTGTATATAGGATGCAGTGTGTATACAGTGTATATAGGATGTGGTGTGTATACAGTGTATATAGGATGTGGTGTGTATACAGTGTATATAGGGTGCAGTGTGTATACAGTGTATATAGGGTGTAGTGTGTATACAGTGTATATAGGATGCCGTGTGTATACAGTGTATATAGGATGCCGTGTGTATACAGTGTATATAGGATGCAGTGTGTATACAGTGTATATAGGGTGTAGTGTGTATACAGTGTATATAGGATGTAGTGTGTATATAGGGTGTAGTGTGTATACAGTGTATATAGGGTGTAGTGTGTATACAGTGTATATAGGATGCAGTGTGTATACAGTGTATATAGGATGCAGTGTGTATACAGTGTATATAGGATGTAGTGTGTATACAGTGTATATAGGATGCAGTGTGTATACAGTGTATATAGGATGTAGTGTGTATACAGTGTATATAGGATGCAGTGTGTATACAGTGTATATAGGGTGTAGTGTGTATACAGTGTATATAGGGTGTAGTGTGTATACAGTGTATATAGGATGTAGTGTGTATACAGTGTAGTGTGTATACAGTGTATATAGGATGCAGTGTGTATACAGTGTATATAGGGTGCAGTGTGTATACAGTGTATATAGGATGTAGTGTGTATACAGTGTAGTGTGTATACAGTGTATATAGGGTGTAGTGTGTATACAGTGTATACAGTATGCAGTGTGTATACAGTGTATATAGGATGTAGTGTGTATACAGTGTATATAGGGTGTAGTGTGTATACAGTGTATATAGGATGTAGTGTGTATACAGTGTATATAGGGTGTAGTGTGTATACAGTGTATATAGGATGTAGTGTGTATACAGTGTATATAGGGTGTAGTGTGTATACAGTGTATATAGGATGTAGTTTGTATACAGTATATATAGGGTGTAGTGTATATAGGGTGTGGTGTGTATACAGTGTATATAGGGTGTAGTGTGTATACAGTGTATATAGGGTGTAGTGTGTATACAGTGTATATAGGATGTAGTGTGTATACAGTGTATATAGGATGTAGTGTGTATACAGTGTATATAGGGTGTAGTGTGTATACAGTGTATATAGGATGTAGTTTGTATACAGTGTATATAGGGTGTAGTGTGTATACAGTGTATATATGATGTAGTGTGTATACAGTGTATATAGGGTGTAGTGTGTATACAGTGTATATAGGGTGTAGTGTGTATACAGTGTATATAGGGTGTATATAGGGTGTGGTGTGTATACAGTGTATATAGGGTGTAGTGTGTATACAGTGTATATATGATGTAGTGTGTATACAGTGTATATAGGGTGTAGTGTGTATACAGTGTATATAGGGTGTAGTGTGTATACAGTGTATATAGGGTGTATATAGGGTGTAGTGTGTATACAGTGTATATAGGGTATAGTGTGTATACAGTGTATATAGGGTGTAGTGTGTATACAGTGTATATAGGATGTAGTGTGTATACAGTGTATATAGGGTGTAGTGTGTATACAGTGTATATAGGGTGTAGTGTGTATACAGTGTATATAGGGTGTAGTGTGTATACAGTGTATATAGGGTGTAGTGTGTATATAGGGTGTAGTGTGTATATAGGGTGTAGTGTGTATACAGTGTATATAGGGTGTAGTGTGTATACAGTGTATATAGGGTGTAGTGTGTATACAGTGTATATAGGATGCAGTGTGTATACAGTGTATATAGGATGCAGTGTGTATACAGTGTATATAGGATGCGGTGTGTATACAGTGTATATAGGATGCGGTGTGTATACAGTGTATATAGGGTGTGGTGTGTATACAGTGTATATAGGAAGCGGTGTGTATACAGTGTATATAGGGTGTAGTGTGTATACAGTGTATATAGGGTATAGTGTGTACACAGTGTATATAGGGTGTAGTGTGTACACAGTGTATATAGGGTGTAGTGTGTATACAGTGTATATAGGGTGTAGTGTGTATACAGTGTATATAGGGTGTAGTGTGTATACAGTGTATATAGGATGTAGTGTGTATACAGTGTATATATGGTGTAGTGTGTATACAGTGTATATAGGGTGTAGTGTGTATACAGTGTATATAGGATGTAGTGTGTATACAGTGTATATATGGTGTAGTGTGTATATAGGATGCGGTGTGTATACAGTGTATATAGGATGTAGTGTGTATACAGTGTATATAGGATGCAGTGTGTATACAGTGTATATAGGATGCAGTGTGTATACAGTGTATATAGGATGTGGTGTGTATACAGTGTATATAGGATGTGGTGTGTATACAGTGTATATAGGGTGCAGTGTGTATACAGTGTATATAGGGTGTAGTGTGTATACAGTGTATATAGGATGCAGTGTGTATACAGTGTATATAGGATGCAGTGTGTATACAGTGTATATAGGGTGTAGTGTGTATACAGTGTATATAGGGTGTAGTGTGTATATATGGTGTAGTGTGTATACAGTGTATATAGGGTGTAGTGTGTATACAGTGTATATAGGGTGTAGTGTGTATACAGTGTATATAGGATGCAGTGTGTATACAGTGTATATAGGATGTAGTGTGTATACAGTGTATATAGGGTATAGTGTGTATACAGTGTATATAGGATGTAGTGTGTATACAGTGTATATAGGGTGTAGTGTGTATACAGTGTATATAGGGTGTAGTGTGTATACAGTGTATATAGGGTGTAGTGTGTATACAGTGTATATAGGGTGTAGTGTGTATACAGTGTATATAGGATGCAGTGTGTATACAGTGTACATAGGATGCAGTGTGTATACAGTGTATATAGGATGCAGTGTGTATACAGTGTATATAGGATGCAGTGTGTATACAGTGTATATAGGGTGTAGTGTGTATACAGTGTAGTGTGTATACAGTGTATATAGGATGCAGTGTGTATACAGTGTATATAGGGTGCAGTGTGTATACAGTGTATATAGGATGTAGTGTGTATACAGTGTAGTGTGTATACAGTGTATATAGGGTGTAGTGTGTATACAGTGTATACAGTATGCAGTGTGTATACAGTGTATATAGGATGTAGTGTGTATACAGTGTATATAGGGTGTAGTGTATATACAGTGTATATAGGATGTAGTGTGTATACAGTGTATATAGGGTGTAGTGTGTATACAGTGTATATAGGATGTAGTGTGTATACAGTGTATATAGGGTGTAGTGTGTATACAGTGTATATAGGGTGTAGTGTGTATACAGTGTATATAGGGTGTAGTGTGTATACAGTGTAGTGTGTATACAGTGTATATATGATGCAGTGTTTATACAGTGTATATAGGGTGCAGTGTGTATACAGTGTATATAGGATGTAGTGTGTATACAGTGTATATAGGATGTAGTTTGTATACAGTGTATATAGGGTGTAGTGTATATAGGGTGTGGTGTGTATACAGTGTATATAGGGTGTAGTGTATATAGGGTGTATATAGGGTGTAGTGTGTATACAGTGTATATAGGGTGTAGTGTGTATACAGTGTATATAGGATGTAGTGTGTATACAGTGTATATAGGGTGTAGTGTATATACAGTGTATATAGGATGTAGTGTGTATACAGTGTATATAGGGTGTAGTGTGTATACAGTGTATATAGGATGTAGTGTGTATACAGTGTATATAGGGTGTAGTGTGTATACAGTGTATATAGGATGTAGTTTGTATACAGTGTATATAGGGTGTAGTGTATATAGGGTGTGGTGTATATAGGGTGTAGTGTATATAGGGTGTATATAGGGTGTAGTGTGTATACAGTGTATATAGGGTGTAGTGTGTATACAGTGTATATAGGATGTAGTGTGTATACAGTGTATATAGGGTGTAGTGTGTATACAGTGTATATAGGATGTAGTGTGTATACAGTGTATATAGGGTGTAGTGTGTATACAGTGTATATAGGGTGTAGTGTGTATACTGTGTATATAGGGTGTAGTGTGTATACAGTGTATATATGGTGTAGTGTGTATATAGGATGCGGTGTGTATACAGTGTATATAGGATGTAGTGTGTATACAGTGTATATAGGATGCAGTGTGTATACAGTGTATATAGGATGCAGTGTGTATACAGTGTATATAGGATGTGGTGTGTATACAGTGTATATAGGATGTGGTGTGTATACAGTGTATATAGGGTGCAGTGTGTATACAGTGTATATAGGGTGCAGTGTGTATACAGTGTATATAGGGTGTAGTGTGTATACAGTGTATATAGGATGTGGTGTGTATACAGTGTATATAGGGTGTAGTGTGTATACAGTGTATATAGGATGTAGTGTGTATACAGTGTATATATGGTGTAGTGTGTATACAGTGTATATAGGGTGTAGTGTGTATACAGTGTATATAGGATGTAGTGTGTATACAGTGTATATATGGTGTAGTGTGTATATAGGATGCGGTGTGTATACAGTGTATATAGGATGTAGTGTGTATACAGTGTATATAGGATGCAGTGTGTATACAGTGTATATAGGATGCAGTGTGTATACAGTGTATATAGGATGTGGTGTGTATACAGTGTATATAGGATGTGGTGTGTATACAGTGTATATAGGATGTGGTGTGTATACAGTGTATATAGGGTGCAGTGTGTATACAGTGTATATAGGGTGCAGTGTGTATACAGTGTATATAGGATGTAGTGTGTATACAGTGTATATAGGATGCAGTGTGTATACAGTGTATATAGGATGCAGTGTGTATACAGTGTATATAGGATGTGGTGTGTATACAGTGTATATAGGATGTGGTGTGTATACAGTGTATATAGGGTGCAGTGTGTATACAGTGTATATAGGGTGTAGTGTGTATACAGTGTATATAGGATGCCGTGTGTATACAGTGTATATAGGATGCCGTGTGTATACAGTGTATATAGGATGCAGTGTGTATACAGTGTATATAGGGTGTAGTGTGTATACAGTGTATATAGGATGTAGTGTGTATATAGGGTGTAGTGTGTATACAGTGTATATAGGGTGTAGTGTGTATACAGTGTATATAGGATGCAGTGTGTATACAGTGTATATAGGATGCAGTGTGTATACAGTGTATATAGGATGTAGTGTGTATACAGTGTATATAGGATGCAGTGTGTATACAGTGTATATAGGATGTAGTGTGTATACAGTGTATATAGGATGCAGTGTGTATACAGTGTATATAGGGTGTAGTGTGTATACAGTGTATATAGGGTGTAGTGTGTATACAGTGTATATAGGATGTAGTGTGTATACAGTGTAGTGTGTATACAGTGTATATAGGATGCAGTGTGTATACAGTGTATATAGGGTGCAGTGTGTATACAGTGTATATAGGATGTAGTGTGTATACAGTGTAGTGTGTATACAGTGTATATAGGGTGTAGTGTGTATACAGTGTATATAGGATGCAGTGTGTATACAGTGTATATAGGGTGTAGTGTGTATACAGTGTATATAGGATGTAGTGTGTATACAGTGTATATAGGATGTAGTGTGTATACAGTGTAGTGTGTATACAGTGTATATAGGATGCAGTGTGTATACAGTGTATATAGGGTGCAGTGTGTATACAGTGTATATAGGATGTAGTGTGTATACAGTGTAGTGTGTATACAGTGTATATAGGGTGTAGTGTGTATACAGTGTATACAGTATGCAGTGTGTATACAGTGTATATAGGATGTAGTGTGTATACAGTGTATATAGGGTGTAGTGTGTATACAGTGTATATAGGATGTAGTGTGTATACAGTGTATATAGGGTGTAGTGTGTATACAGTGTATATAGGATGTAGTGTGTATACAGTGTATATAGGGTGTAGTGTGTATACAGTGTATATAGGATGTAGTTTGTATACAGTATATATAGGGTGTAGTGTATACAGTGTATATATAGGGTGTAGTGTGTATACAGTGTATATAGGGTGTAGTGTGTATACAGTGTATATAGGATGTAGTTTGTATACAGTGTATATAGGGTGTAGTGTATATAGGGTGTATATAGGGTGTAGTGTGTATACAGTGTATATAGGGTGTAGTGTGTATACAGTGTATATAGGATGTAGTGTGTATACAGTGTATATAGGGTGTAGTGTGTATACAGTGTATATAGGATGTAGTGTGTATACAGTGTATATAGGGTGTAGTGTGTATACAGTGTATATAGGATGTAGTTTGTATACAGTGTATATAGGGTGTAGTGTGTATACAGTGTATATATGATGTAGTGTGTATACAGTGTATATAGGGTGTAGTGTGTATACAGTGTATATAGGGTGTAGTGTGTATACAGTGTATATAGGGTGTATATAGGGTGTGGTGTGTATACAGTGTATATAGGGTGTAGTGTGTATACAGTGTATATATGATGTAGTGTGTATACAGTGTATATAGGGTGTAGTGTGTATACAGTGTATATAGGGTGTAGTGTGTATACAGTGTATATAGGGTGTAGTGTGTATACAGTGTATATAGGGTATAGTGTGTATACAGTGTATATAGGGTGTAGTGTGTATACAGTGTATATAGGATGTAGTGTGTATACAGTGTATATAGGGTGTAGTGTGTATACAGTGTATATAGGGTGTAGTGTGTATACAGTGTATATAGGGTGTAGTGTGTATACAGTGTATATAGGATGCAGTGTGTATACAGTGTATATAGGATGTAGTGTGTATACAGTGTATATAGGATGCAGTGTGTATACAGTGTATATAGGATGCAGTGTGTATACAGTGTATATAGGATGCAGTGTGTATACAGTGTATATAGGATGCAGTGTGTATACAGTGTATATATGGTGTAGTGTGTATACAGTGTATATAGGGTGTAGTGTGTATACAGTGTATATAGGATGTAGTGTGTATACAGTGTAGTGTGTATACAGTGTATATAGGATGCAGTGTGTATACAGTGTATATAGGGTGTGGTGTGTATACAGTGTATATAGGGTGTGGTGTGTATACAGTGTATATAGGGTGTAGTGTGTATACAGTGTATATAGGGTGCAGTGTGTATACAGTGTATATAGGGTGTAGTGTGTATACAGTGTATATAGGATGTAGTGTGTATACAGTGTATATAGGGTGTAGTGTGTATACAGTGTATATAGGATGTAGTGTGTATACAGTGTATATAGGGTGTAGTGTGCATACAGTGTATATAGGATGCAGTGTGTATACAGTGTATATAGGGTGCAGTGTGTATACAGTGTATATAGGATGTAGTGTGTATACAGTGTATATAGGGTGTAGTGTGTATACAGTGTATACAGTATGCAGTGTGTATACAGTGTATATAGGATGTAGTGTGTATACAGTGTATATAGGGTGTAGTGTGTATACAGTGTATATAGGATGTAGTGTGTATACAGTGTATATAGGGTGTAGTGTGTATACAGTGTATATAGGATGTAGTGTGTATACAGTGTATATAGGGTGTAGTGTGTATACAGTGTATATAGGATGTAGTTTGTATACAGTGTATATAGGGTGTAGTGTGTATACAGTGTATATATGATGTAGTGTGTATACAGTGTATATAGGGTGTAGTGTGTATACAGTGTATATAGGGTGTAGTGTGTATACAGTGTATATAGGGTGTATATAGGGTGTGGTGTGTATACAGTGTATATAGGGTGTAGTGTGTATACAGTGTATATATGATGTAGTGTGTATACAGTGTATATAGGGTGTAGTGTGTATACAGTGTATATATGATGTAGTGTGTATACAGTGTATATAGGGTGTATATAGGATGTAGTGTGTATACAGTGTATATAGGGTGTAGTGTGTATACAGTGTATATAGGGTGTAGTGTGTATACAGTGTATATAGGATGCAGTGTGTATACAGTGTATATAGGGTGCAGTGTGTATACAGTGTATATAGGGTGTAGTGTGTATACAGTGTATATAGGGTGTAGTGTGTATACAGTGTATATAGGATGTAGTGTGTATACAGTGTAGTGTGTATACAGTGTATATAGGATGCAGTGTGTATACAGTGTATATAGGGTGCAGTGTGTATACAGTGTATATAGGATGTAGTGTGTATACAGTGTATATAGGGTGTAGTGTGTATACAGTGTATACAGTATGTATACAGTGTATATAGGATGTAGTGTGTATACAGTGTATATAGGGTGTAGTGTGTATACAGTGTATATAGGGTGTAGTGTGTATACAGTGTATATAGGATGCAGTGTGTATACAGTGTATATAGGATGCAGTGTGTATACAGTGTATATAGGATGCAGTGTGTATACAGTGTATATAGGATGCAGTGTGTATACAGTGTATATAGGATGCAGTGTGTATACAGTGTATATAGGGTGTAGTGTGTATACAGTGTATATAGGGTGTAGTGTGTATACAGTGTATATAGGATGTAGTGTGTATACAGTGTAGTGTGTATACAGTGTATATAGGATGCAGTGTGTATACAGTGTATATAGGGTGCAGTGTGTATACAGTGTATATAGGATGTAGTGTGTATACAGTGTAGTGTGTATACAGTGTATATAGGGTGTAGTGTGTATACAGTGTATACAGTATGCAGTGTGTATACAGTGTATATAGGATGTAGTGTGTATACAGTGTATATAGGGTGTAGTGTGTATACAGTGTATATAGGATGTAGTGTGTATACAGTGTATATAGGGTGTAGTGTGTATACAGTGTATATAGGATGTAGTGTGTATACAGTGTATATAGGGTGTAGTGTGTATACAGTGTATATAGGATGTAGTTTGTATACAGTATATATAGGGTGTAGTGTTTATAGGGTGTGGTGTGTATACAGTGTATATAGGGTGTAGTGTATATAGGGTGTATATAGGGTGTAGTGTGTATACAGTGTATATAGGGTGTAGTGTGTATACAGTGTATATAGGATGTAGTGTGTATACAGTGTATATAGGGTGTAGTGTGTATACAGTGTATATAGGATGTAGTGTGTATACAGTGTATATAGGGTGTAGTGTGTATACAGTGTATATAGGATATAGTTTGTATACAGTGTATATAGGGTGTAGTGTGTATACAGTGTATATATGATGTAGTGTGTATACAGTGTATATAGGGTGTAGTGTGTATACAGTGTATATAGGGTGCAGTGTGTATACAGTGTATATAGGGTGTAGTGTGTATACAGTGTATATAGGATGTAGTGTGTATACAGTGTAGTGTGTATACAGTGTATATAGGATGCAGTGTGTATACAGTGTATATAGGGTGCAGTGTGTATACAGTGTATATAGGATGTAGTGTGTATACAGTGTAGTGTGTATACAGTGTATATAGGGTGTAGTGTGTATACAGTGTATATAGGATGTAGTGTGTATACAGTGTATATAGGGTGTAGTGTGTATACAGTGTATATAGGGTGTAGTGTGTATACAGTGTATATAGGATGCAGTGTGTATACAGTGTATATAGGGTGCAGTGTGTATACAGTGTATATAGGATGTAGTGTGTATACAGTGTAGTGTGTATACAGTGTATATAGGGTGTAGTGTGTATACAGTGTATATAGGGTGTAGTGTGTATACAGTGTATATAGGATGTAGTGTGTATACAGTGTATATAGGGTGTAGTGTGTATACAGTGTATATAGGATGTAGTGTGTATACAGTGTATATAGGGTGTAGTGTGTATACAGTGTATATAGGATGTAGTGTGTATACAGTGTATATAGGGTGTAGTGTGTATACAGTGTATATAGGATGTAGTTTGTATACAGTATATATAGGGTGTAGTGTATATAGGGTGTGGTGTGTATACAGTGTATATAGGGTGTAGGGTATATAGGGTGTATATAGGGTGTAGTGTGTATACAGTGTATATAGGGTGTAGTGTGTATACAGTGTATATAGGATGTAGTGTGTATACAGTGTATATAGGGTGTAGTGTGTATACAGTGTATATAGGATGTAGTGTGTATACAGTGTATATAGGGTGTAGTGTGTATACAGTGTATATAGGATATAGTTTGTATACAGTGTATATAGGGTGTAGTGTGTATACAGTGTATATATGATGTAGTGTGTATACAGTGTATATAGGGTGTAGTGTGTATACAGTGTATATAGGGTGTAGTGTGTATACAGTGTATATAGGGTGTATATAGGGTGCGGTGTGTATACAGTGTATATAGGGTGTAGTGTGTATACAGTGTATATAGGGTGTAGTGTGTATACAGTGTATATAGGGTGTATATAGGATGTAGTGTGTATACAGTGTATATAGGGTGTAGTGTGTATACAGTGTATATATGGTGCAGTGTGTATACAGTGTATATAGGGTGTAGTGTGTATACAGTGTATATAGGATGCAGTGTGTATACAGTGTATATAGGGTGCAGTGTGTATACAGTGTATATAGGGTGTAGTGTGTATACAGTGTATATAGGGTGTAGTGTGTATACAGTGTATATAGGATGTAGTGTGTATACAGTGTAGTGTGTATACAGTGTATATAGGATGCAGTGTGTATACAGTGTATATAGGGTGCAGTGTGTATACAGTGTATATAGGATGTAGTGTGTATACAGTGTAGTGTGTATACAGTGTATATAGGGTGTAGTGTGTATACAGTGTATACAGTATGCAGTGTGTATACAGTGTATATAGGATGTAGTGTGTATACAGTGTATATAGGGTGTAGTGTGTATACAGTGTATATAGGGTGTAGTGTGTATACAGTGTATATAGGATGCAGTGTGTATACAGTGTATATAGGATGCAGTGTGTATACAGTGTATATAGGATGCAGTGTGTATACAGTGTATATAGGATGCAGTGTGTATACAGTGTATATAGGATGCAGTGTGTATATAGTGTATATAGGGTGTAGTGTGTATACAGTGTATATAGGGTGTAGTGTGTATACAGTGTATATAGAATGTAGTGTGTATACAGTGTAGTGTGCATACAGTGTATATAGGATGCAGTGTGTATACAGTGTATATAGGGTGCAGTGTGTATACAGTGTATATAGGATGTAGTGTGTATACAGTGTATATAGGGTGTAGTGTGTATACAGTGTATACAGTATGCAGTGTGTATACAGTGTATATAGGATGTAGTGTGTATACAGTGTATATAGGGTGTAGTGTGTATACAGTGTATATAGGATGTAGTGTGTATACAGTGTATATAGGGTGTAGTGTGTATACAGTGTATATAGGATGTAGTTTGTATACAGTATATATAGGGTGTAGTGTATATAGGGTGTGGTGTGTATACAGTGTATATAGGGTGTAGTGTATATAGGGTGTATATAGGGTGTAGTGTGTATACAGTGTATATAGGGTGTAGTGTGTATACAGTGTATATAGGATGTAGTGTGTATAAAGTGTATATAGGGTGTAGTGTGTATACAGTGTATATAGGATGTAGTGTGTATACAGTGTATATAGGGTGTAGTGTGTATACAGTGTATATAGGATGTAGTGTGTATACAGTGTATATAGGGTGTAGTGTGTATACAGTGTATATAGGATGTAGTTTGTATACAGTGTATATAGGGTGTAGTGTGTATACAGTGTATATATGATGTAGTGTGTATACAGTGTATATAGGGTGTAGTGTGTATACAGTGTATATAGGGTGTAGTGTGTATACAGTGTATATAGGGTGTGGTGTGTATACAGTGTATATAGGGTGTAGTGTGTATACAGTGTATATATGATGTAGTGTGTATACAGTGTATATAGGGTGTAGTGTGTATACAGTGTATATAGGGTGTATATAGGATGTAGTGTGTATACAGTGTATATAGGGTGTAGTGTGTATACAGTGTATATAGGGTGTAGTGTGTATACAGTGTATATAGGATGTGGTGTGTATACAGTGTATATAGGGTGCAGTGTGTATACAGTGTATATAGGGTGCAGTGTGTATACAGTGTATATAGGGTGCAGTGTGTATACCGTGTATATAGGATGTAGTGTGTATACAGTGTATATAGGGTGTAGTGTGTATACAGTGTATATAGGGTGCAGTGTGTATACAGTGTATATAGGGTGCAGTGTGTATACCGTGTATATAGGATGTAGTGTGTATACAGTGTATATAGGGTGTAGTGTGTATACAGTGTATATAGGGTGTAGTGTGTATACAGTGTATATAGGGTGTGGTGTGTATATAGGGTGCAGTGTGTATACAGTGTATATAGGGTGCAGTGTGTATACAGTGTATATAGGGTGCAGTGTGTATACCGTGTATATAGGATGTAGTGTGTATATAGTGTATATAGGGTGTAGTGTGTATACAGTGTATATAGGGTGTAGTGTGTATATAGGGTGTAGTGTGTATACAGTGTATATAGGGTGCAGTGTGTATACAGTGTATATAGGGTGCAGTGTGTATACAGTGTATATAGGGTGTAGTGTGTATACAGTGTATATAGGGTGTATATAGGGTGTGGTGTGTATACAGTGTATATAGGGTGTAGTGTGTATACAGTGTATATATGATGTAGTGTGTATACAGTGTATATAGGGTGTATATAGGATGTAGTGTGTATACAGTGTATATAGGGTGTAGTGTGTATACAGTGTATATAGGGTGTAGTGTGTATACAGTGTATATAGGATGTGGTGTGTATACAGTGTATATAGGGTGCAGTGTGTATACCGTGTATATAGGATGTAGTGTGTATACAGTGTATATAGGGTGTAGTGTGTATACAGTGTATATAGGGTGTAGTGTGTATATAGGGTGTAGTGTGTATACAGTGTATATAGGGTGCAGTGTGTATACAGTGTATATAGGGTGCAGTGTGTATACCGTGTATATAGGATGTAGTGTGTATACAGTGTATATAGGGTGCAGTGTGTATACCGTGTATATAGGATGTAGTGTGTATACAGTGTATATAGGGTGTAGTATGTATACAGTGTATACAGGGTGTGGTGTGTATACAGTGTATATAGGATGTAGTGTGTATACAGTGTATATAGGGTGCAGTGTGTATACCGTGTATATAGGATGTAGTGTGTATACAGTGTATATAGGGTGTAGTATGTATACAGTGTATATAGGATGTGGTGTGTATACAGTGTATATAGGGTGTAGTGTGTATACAGTGTATATAGGGTGTAGTGTGTATACAGTGTATATATGGTGCAGTGTGTATACAGTGTATATAGGGTGTAGTGTGTATACAGTGTATATAGGGTGTAGTATGTATACAGTGTATACAGGGTGTGGTGTGTATACAGTGTATATAGGGTGTAGTGTGTATACAGTGTATATAGGATGTAGTGTGTATACAGTGTATATAGGGTGTAGTATGTATACAGTGTATATAGGGTGTGGGCATAATAATCATGTATACAGTCACCTCTCCTCTCCAGATCTTCTCTCCCGTACTCTATGAATTGTTTGAGCTCCTCCAGACATTGATTCTCCAGATAATTCTTCTGTCTCTCCCCCGCTCTCACCTCCGGACTGTTCCATCTCTGTGTGGTGATCTGAGCCTCATTCATGGTCGGGATAAAGATCCAGTTCTCTGTGTCCAGAGACATGAATTCTCTCCCATCATATCCATACTGCTCATACCCCTCAGTGGTGCCGTCATCTCTCAGCTCACACCTGTACATCCTCTGTACAATATGGATCCCTGCAGAGAGAAGAGGAAGATGTGACCCGGGATCAGCAAAACAGAAAGTCACAACAAAATTATCTGTACTACCAATGAATTCATAGATCTTAATTTGTTAATAACAAAAAAATACTGCAACACAGGACTCGGGCATAACGACTCAAACACATAAAAGCAACAAAAAATGACCTAACACCACATTCCCTGACAATCTCCTGAGGAAGAGTCCATTCCTCCATGACACACATAACCCGTCATCCTTCCTCCCTCTATACACAGGACACGGGTTGCAGCGTTCTTCTTTTTTTTTTACCACCTCAGGGTTCATATACTGAATCGGGTAAAATCCTTTTCCTGGGAGTTCTTATCAGCACCCCCCAGACTGACAGAAGCCGATATATAATCTATTTTGTCAAAGAAGCCGAGTGGAAAATTGTTGGTTGATCAGCCGCTGCATCCAATCAGATGACGGCATTATTTAGGTATATAGAGAGTCGGGGCCACAGCAGGTGATTCTGTTAGGCCCCATGCACACGAGACGCTGGTAAACACGTGTTCAGAGGCAGTTGGACACTTTTTTCAACTGCCCCAGAACTCATTCAAGGTTATCCTATGTGTCCATGCACACAGTCTCGTTTTTTGGCGTTTTTAAGCAGATGCGTTTAACCTCGTTTTTCCAGAAGCAAAAAAATGGGTTCAGACGCGAAAGTTTTCCACATTTCAGATGCAAAACGCGGCTAAACACGGTAACCAGCGTTTAGCCGTGATTTCGTTTATAGGCGTTTTTAAAGGTGACCTATTTTTTTACATTAGAAATCTCAAAAATTATGGCAAATGATGAAAAACCATTAAAAAAATATTAAACTAATCGCTTGCATTGCATTGTGGACAATCCGCAACTTGTGGCAGGTGACGTGGCAAGTGGACAATCCACAACTTGCGGCAGGTGACGTGACCAGGTGACGTGGCAGATGAAGTGGCCAGGTGACATGGCAAGTAGACAATCCACAACTTGCGGCAGGTGACGTGACCAGGTGACGTGGCAGATGAAGTGGCCAGGTGACATGGCAAGTAGACAATCCACAACTTGTGGTACGTGACGTGGCCAACCAGAACCAGAACCGGAACCTCTCATGGACAATCCACAACTTGTGGCAGGTGACGTGGCCAGTGGACAATCCACAACTTGTGGCAGGTGACGTGGCCAGTGGACAATCCACAACTTGTGGCAGGTGATGTGGCTAGGTGACGTGGCAGGTGACGTGGTCAGTGGACAATCCACAACTTGTGGAAAGTGACGTGGCAAGTGACACGCTAAATACAAGTACACTGCTGCTCTCTCAGCTGCTGGTCTCACAAAATGGCTGAAATGGTTAAATAATACTGTTTTTTGAGCTTAGGGAGGGTCTTATGATGTTTTCTAACTAAACGCTTATAGACGCAAACACGGTAAAACGCCGCTAAACGCGGCTGCAATCGCGGCAAAACGGGCGTTTCTAAATGCCGGTTTCAGCCTTTAAAAACATGCGTTCAGCAGAGTTTGCACCGGCGTCTCGTGTGCATGGGGCCTTAGAGAAACCAACCCCCTGACTGAACTACAGAGATCTTTACATGTATGGCCAATGGAGGATAGGAGCTTTGTACTGTGTACATCCCGGGATACTCTTATATTGTACATGATTCACCATTATCACTTATTATTGATAGGTTTTCATTTTATCATGGAGTGTGATTTATATAATTGGATTTATCTTATATTTATAAAATGTTGTTTAACCACTTCAACCCCAATCCTATTCTAACACTTCTCACATTATTATTATTATACAGGATTTAAATATCACGAGGGCAGACAATACAGTTACAATTCAATTCAATACGGGATGTAAAAATCAGCATTTTTTTTTTTGCTAGAACATTACTTAGAACCTCCAAACATTTTATATTTTTTTTAAGCAGAGGCCCTAGAAAAGAAATTGGTGGTTGTTGCAATTTTTCATGTCACAGCAAATTTGCACAGTGGTTTTTCAAATGCTTTTTTTAAAAAATATACCGTTTAGTGAATTTTAATGCACAAAAAACACAATATAATACCCAATTGTTTAGTAAAATATAAAAGATGATGTTACGCCAAGTAAATAAATACCTAAGATGTCATGTTTTAAAATTGTGCACACTTGTGATGTGATGCCAAACTACAGTGCTTACCCTCCCTGGCGGTGTGATTCTGTCTGGAATTTTGTACCAAAAGCGGTACAATAATTTTGCATGGAAATTTGGTGTTATGTATTGTAGGCCTGTAATTCTTAGTAATTACTTACTTAAACCTGACCAAACAAGAGTCTAGTAGACATCCCGGGTATGATAAAGTTTGAAACACAAAATCATAAATTATAATATAATAAATAACTATAAATAATTATAACAAATAATAATGTAATTATAATAAAAATTATTCAATAATGTAATCAAATCAAAAACACTGAAATTTGCTCAGTTGCAGAATTGTCGCTGTCATTAGATTTAGTGTTTGATGACGAATTTCTCCACAAATCGAATTTCTCCACAAATCGCTATCGCTCAATTCTGCAAGTGATTCTAATTTATTATCGCTGTTTTCTAGTTGGTCTAAAACCACTTTTGACATAAAGGGACACTTTTTGGTTGATATGGACAATCTCCAGTTTCCAGGCAGAAAGAACAGTTTTTATAATATAAAAGTGCATGCAGGACACTGGACAGACCACTAGGGACAAAGGGGATGTGTGATTATTACATAGAGTAATGTAATCTGTAAGATTACAGTATACTCTATGTGTACTGTGTGTTTCACTTTTTGAATTTGGCGCCGAACTCCGTCCCCGTGCGCCGCAACGTCACAGGGAACGGAGCTCGGAACTCGGCAGTGAGGATCGAGCGAGATGGCGGCTCGCAGACACACTGCGGGGAGACATCACAGGATCCAGGGAACAAGGTAAGTTACTTCCCCTGGACTCAAAGGCTGAGCAAGACGGCTGCCAGCTGGAGAGCTGATATTCCTGAGCTGACGGAGGAAATCTGGCAGGAGCTTTTGCCCCTCCATGTTCCCTCTGTCATCTCTTCTCGTGATAAAGTAATACAAACTAAATTGTTATACAGATCCTACTTTACTCCATGCTTACTATTTAAACTGAATAGATTGCCCTCTGCATTGTGCTCCCATTGCGGCATGGCTGATGGCACGTTCTTTCATTTAATGTGGGAGTGTCCTCAGGTCAGGCAGTTCTGGTCGGAGGTCACGGCCTTCATTAGTTCATTGACACAATTACCTAATATATGTAATCCTCTAAGGTGTTTACTGGGCCATATTGATGATGATAGTATATCCGAGAATACACAAACATTTCTGAGAATAGTATTGTTTTATGCTAAGAAAGCAATAACCTTCCATTGGAAATCTCCATCCTTGCCCACTATTGCCTTCTGGCTCACAAATATTAACCATGCTGTATCATTATACAAACTGACATATGAGGCTAGAGGGTGTCCGAAAAAATTCAGGAAGGTTTGGGGCTACTGGGTTGATTCTGAGAGCACCGTCTCTCCTGCTCCCTAAAAATGTGACTGAATATTGTCTTCCTGATATATGCCAATTGTTTACCAGCTTTCTAAAAGACATTTTTTGCACTGTACTGGATTGGGCGATGTTCGCTCCATGTGTGTCTGTTTGTTGTCTATTGTATGTCTTGTTTTGAAAAAATAAAATAAAAATACCTTTAAAAAAAAAAAGTTACTTCCCCTGGATACTGCGATGCAGCCCGAGTCTGGCTCGGGGTTACCACTTTTAGCATTAAAAACTCACCCCGAGCCAGACTCGGGAATACCGCTAAGGGGGTTAAAAATGATCAGTTTAGAATTATTGCTCTTGCTATAATGTTCACGGCAATAACTCACATATGTGGAGCAAACATCATTTACATATGTGTGCGCATCTTATGTATACGTTCACCTTTTTTTTTACTTTTTTTTTGTCGATCAACTTTGTTGCTATCACAAGGGATGAGCAACATAGCATGGGCAGTAAAAGGTACTCTTAAGGCCCGTAGACACGATCTGACTTTTTGACAACAAACCTCCATCAGACAAACTTTTTTACTTTTTCATCGGACAAATGTTCGCTGTGAGAACAGACAAACTTTCCGGCAACAAATGTCCTACGTCGGCTAATCCTATCGTGTGTACACAAGTCCATCGGACTAAAGTCTAAAGTACAAACGAGCATGCTCAGAACCAATGCTAAAGATCAGACAACAATAGCAGAAGTTGCCCAAAAGGGTGGCGGTAAAGAGCAGAAAAACCACGTAGTACGTCTATTACATCACTACGTTCGTGTTTGTTGGCTGAAAAAGTCCTACCGTCTGTATGCATACCAAGTTCACGGACAACGCCCTTTGGAGCAAAATCCACGGAAAAGTCTGTTGGAAGTCCGATCGTGTGTATGAGGCTTTACTGAAAGATATGGGGTCTGTCCTCTTACCTTAACCGGTTCCCGCCCAGCGTATGGCAATATGACATGAGCGGGAAACTCTCATCGTTCCGGGTGGACGTCATATTACATCCTCCTGGATTGCACCAGGATACGGCCAATGACTGATTTGAGTACTGACTCACTGCTAGTACCATGTGACCACCGTGACCAGTCACAACAGGTCACATGACAGTTGTAAACAATGGATGGCTTCCTTTTATGCCATCCATTGGATACAACTGTGTTGCTAGCTGTGATTGATCAGCGTAATCACATGGTACAGACAGGGACAATCTGTACCACGTGATTAGCTCTGGGCAATTACAGCTAATCAAAACAAAACAGACTGTAAAATGCTTGCTCATATTTAGGTAAGCAACCAAGTCATTCGATTATTTCCTAGTTTCAGACACATGCTGACACTGATAAATTTTGCCAGGACATCCAGACATCAATGATTTCTGGTTATAAAATATTTCAAGCCTAAGTGCCACTTGTGTTCTCTCATGGGGGATTCTGCTTCCATTCCTGAATTCAGCTGAACAGAGAAAGCTCTTGCAAACCCAGCAAGACACCTTGGTCTGTCTATCCCTGTATCCTGATACCTATACATGCCACTTCCCATTATCTATGACACTTCCCAGTATCCATGACACTTCCCAGTATCCATACTGGTAGAGAGACAGTCTACACAACAAACAGCACTCACTGGTTGCTTTTAACCTCCCTGGCGGTATGATTCTGTCAGATTTTAGGTGCTGAAAGCGGTACAATTATTCTGCATGGAAATTTGGCGTTTTATATTGTAGGCCTGTAATTCTCAGGAATAACTCACTTAAATCTGTCCAAACCAGAGTCTAGTAGACATCCCGGGTATGATAAAGTTCAAAAAACAAAATCATAAATTATAATATAATAAATAACTATAAAATAATTATAACAAATAATAATAATAAAAGTGTTTTTCAGTTTTGATAACGAATTTCCCCACAAATCGCTATCGCTCAATTCTGCAAGTGATTCTAATTTATTATCGCTGTTTTCAAGCTGGTCTAAAATCACTTTTGACATAAAGGGACACTTTTTGGTTGCTATGGACAATCTACAGTTTCCAGGCAGAAAGAACAGTTTTTATTATATAAAACTGCATGCAGGACACTGGGCAGACCACTAGGGACAAAGGGGATGTGTAATTATTACATACAGTACTGTAATCAGTAAGATTACATTATACTGTATGTATACTATGTGTTTACTTTTTTCAATTTGGCGCTGAACTCCGCCCCCGTGCGCCGCAACGTCTCAGGGAACGGAGCTCGGCACTCGGCAGTGAGGATCGAGCGAGGAGACACGGCTCGCACACACTGCGGAAGGACATCGCAGGATCCAGGGAACAAGGTAAGTTACTTCCCCTGTATCCTGCGATACAGAATCACCCTGAGCCTCGGTATTACCGCTAGGGAGGTTAAAGTAAAGTTCCACCCTGAAAAAAAAATTTCACCAAAAATCTACAAATAAAAAAATAAATAAAAAATGTACTTACCAGAAATAGCAGTTGCTACGCGGAAGTTCCTAATCTGCCTCTTAATCCTCCGCGGTGGATCTTGTTCCTCGTCCTACACTCTGGGGCTGATTTACCAAACGTTTGCGCCATGAGTATTGGCGCATCTGCGTGCGCAATGGCTGTTTTGGTATTTACAAAACATTAGCGCCTGTAGCGCAGCCCTATTTTCCATTTACTATAGTGTTCTCTGCGCCCAGGAGGAGGCGCTCAGTGCGCTACTATGGACCTGGCGCACAGCATGTTAAAATCTAAATATAAAGAAGCTGGAAGTGAGAATATAATGGGGGTGATGTGGGGTGATGTGAGGAAGTGTAGGGACATCTGCCCAAATAACTAATATGCCCAAAATAGAGTGAGAAAGTAACTTTTTCAAAACCAGCCCGCTGCGCCGGCAATTCCGATTCGAGCTGCGGGAGTTTTTTTTTAGCTCAGCGCGGGAATTTCAATGGTTTAAATGCGCCGGTTCACTGCGCCGGCAAAATCTTAGTAAATGTCAAGTCACGTAAACTAATTTGCATAAGTTGAACCGGCGCAGCTCTGAACTTGCCAGTGCGCCTGCAAAATGTAATTTCTAAAGGAAAAAAAAAGGGATTTTTATAACAGCTTACCTGTAAAATCCTTTTCTTGGAGTACATCACGGGACACAGAGCGACTTAGTCATTACTAATGGGTTATATAGATACCTTCAGGTGCTGGCACTGGCAACTTCCAAAACCGGAAGTACCCTCCCCTATATAAGCCCCTCCCATCCGGGAGCACCTCAGTTTTGTAGCAAAGCAATAAGTGTCCCAAAAAGAGGGGTGGGAGCTCTGTGTCCCGTGATGTACTCCAAGAAAAGGATTTTACAGGTAAGCTGTTATAAAAATCCTATTTTCTTTCTCGTACATCACGGGACACAGAGCGACTTAGTCATTACTAATGGGACGTCCCAAAGCAATGCCAAATGAGGGGGGGGATACACCATACATAAGCTGGGCGCCATCAGGCATGAGGCTCTTTTGCGGCCTGCAACACACTGCGCCCAAAGGCGACATCCTCCTGACTTCTAACGTCTACCTGGTAGAATCTAGTAAACGTGTGTACTAAGGACCATGTTGTGGCCTTACAGACTTGAGCCAGGGAGGCTTGGTGATGCACTGTCCATGAAGTTCCAACTGCTCTTGTGGAGTGCGCCCTAACTTTGAACGGAGGCGGTCTCCTTTTCAAGCCATAGGCTTGCATTATGACCTGTCGAATCCACTTGGCTAAAGTAGATTTTTGATGCTGCCTGACCCTTTCTGGGGCCTTCCGGCAGAACAAACAAAGTATCCGTTCTGCGAATGTGAGCAGTGGCTTTTAGATAAGCTTTAACTGCTCTTACTACATCCAAAGAATGCAATAACTTTTCCTCTACCGAGCTAGGTTTGGAGAAAAAGGAAGGAAGAACCACATCTTGGTTCAAATGGAACCTCTATACCACCTTAGGAAGAAAGGCTGGATGAGGACGTAATACTACTCTGTCCTTATGGACAACCAGATATGGCTCCTTACAGGACAAGGCGGCTAATTCCGATACTCTTTTAGCCGAACAAATGGCTACTAAGAAAATCAATTTCCTGGTGAGAAGAACCAAGGAAATCTGCTGCAATGGTTCAAATGGTTGTTTCTGTAGAACCGACAGAACCAGGTTTAAGTCCCATGGACATATGGGAATACTAACCGGAGGGCTAATACGCATCACTCCTTGTATGAAAGCTTTGACTAATGAATGCAAAGCCAAGGGCCTTTGAAAAAATATTGACAAGGCCGTCTGACCCTTGATAGTACTCAAGGTAAGCTTCCTATGTACAGCCCACTGTAGGAAGTCCAGAATCCTACCTATTACGTACTTACGTGGATGCCATTTCTTGGCCTCACACCACGTGATGTACGCCTTCTAGATCCTATAATAGATCTGCCTGGATACCGGCTTCCTGGCATTGATCATGGTAGATACCACAGGATTAGAGAGCCCTCTCTTTTTTAGAATGTGGGCTTCAATAGCCAGGCCGTCAAACCTAGGGCTGGTAAGGAAGGGTAGTATATCGGTCCTTGCGAAAGCAGGTCCGGACGATGTGGGAGGGTCCAAGGACTTCCCACTGACATTTTTACAATCTCCGCGTACCATGCCCTTCGGGGCCACGCTGGAGGCACCAGAATCACTGGTTTCTTTTCTACCCTGATTCTGCGGATTAATCGCGGTGGGAATGCATATATCAGCTTGAACTGATCCCAAGGGAACACTCGGGCATCCGAACCGCAAGCTAGGGGATCCCTTGTGCGAGACACAAATCTGTCCACCTTTGCGTTGAATCTGGATGCTAGCAGATCTACATCCGGTGTTCCCCACCGCTGGCATATTGCCTGGAAAACCTCGGGGTGAAGAGACCATTCCCCCGGGCATAATTGCTGGCGACTTAAAAAGTCCGCTCTCCAATTTTCCACTCCTGGAATGAAAACCGCGGATATGGCTGGGACATATCTTTCTGCCCATTCCAGGATGCAATTCGCTTCCCTCTGGGCTGCACGACTCCTGGTGCCACCCTGGTGATTGATATATGCCACTGCTGTGGCATTGTCTGATTGAATTCTGACAGGGGACCCTTGGAGTTTGGATGTCCATGCTACTAGGGCATACCGGGCTGCTCGTATCTCTAAGAGATTGATGGGCAGGGCCTTCTCTGCTTCTGACCACTTGCCCTGGAGAGACCATTGCTCCAGTACTGCCCCCCAGCCTATGAGGCTGGCATCTGTAGTGACCACCTTCCAAGAAACCGGACTGAAGGGTTTCCCTTTTTCCAGATTCTGGGGCACCAACCACCAATGGAGGCTCTTGCGAACGGAAGGGGACAGGGACATTGGTAAGTGTAAAGCCTGAACTTTTTTGTTCCAGGCTGACAGTATGGCCCTCTGCAAGTTCCTTGAATGGAATTGACCGTAGGGTACTGCTTCGAATGAAGCCACCATTTTTCCCAGCAGCCTCATACACAGGCGTATGGATGGTTTTCTTTTTTGTACCCACTAAGTGGGTCAAATCTTTCAAAGACGACACCTTCTCTGGAGGTAAGAAAATCTTTCTCTGATTTGAATCCAGTCTTAGCCCCCAAGTATTCCAGACTTTTGACTGGTTTTAGGGCTGACTTGTCTCGGTTGATAATGCAACCGTGAGATTCCAGATACTTGATTGTCTTGTGAACGACCACTTCTAGTTTTTTCCACTGAGTGGTCTATCAGCAACAAGTCGTCTAGATATGCCATTATCGTTACACCTTGTGTTCCTAGTTTGGCCAATCGTAGGGCCAGAATTTTTGTGAACACTCGTGGTGCTGTGGCCAGACCGAAAGGTAAGGCTCTGAACTGAAAATGGCGCCCTTTTACTGCAAAGCGTAGAAATTTCTGGTGGGCCGGACAGATGGGAATATGCAAATAAGCATCCCTTATGTCGATCGAGGCTAACCATTCCTGCCCTTGTAGGACGGTGGCCACCGATCGGATCGACTCCATCCGAAAAAGTCCTGATATGTAGGAACTTGTTTAGCCCTTTTATATTTAATATGGGCCTCACGTCCCCATTTGGTTTGGGGACTGTGACAAGGTTCGAGTAAAACCCGAACCCGCTTTCTTCCAAGGGAACCTCATGATTACCCTTGGAGCAATAGTTGTTCTAGTGCCAGAAGGAGGGATCCTCTCTTCTGGGGATCGCTTGGCACGTTTGACCTCATAAGATGGGCAGGAGGAATGTCTTTTAACACCAGCCTGTATCCCAGACTTACTGCGGAGATCACCCATCTGTCTCTGATGGTGTCCCGCCATGGTCTCTGTGAACAACTGAAGTCTTCCCCTCACCCGATTGAGTGGGGGCAACCCTTCATGACTTGGGGGGAGGTTTTGTACCTCTCTTGACCCAGGGTTTCTTGTTACCCTGTGATTGTCCCTGATTTCTGCCCCCTGGATTTGACCGCGGAGGCCGTCGGAACTGTTTCACAGCCGATGTGCCAGGGACTGGAGAAGTAGGCCTCTTAAAAGAAGGACTTCTACCCTTGTTCTTAACCGGCAAGAGTGTACTTTTACCGGCAGAAGTTTTCTGGATATATTTGTCCAGATCTTCTCCAGATAAGCGTTCTCCATGAAATGGGAAGCTAATCAGCAATTTCTTACAGGGAGCTTCAGCAGACCAGTTTTTGAGCCATAGAAGCCTACGCATATGTCTACAGACAGCGTAAAGCGGGAGGCCTGCTGGATTGTATCCTTTATGGCGTCCACCGCAACACAAGGCTCTAGGTAGGTCAGCTAGGGCAAGAGCCTGCTGATCTGGTAAGTCCCTTAAGACTTGTTTCAACTGATCTTTCATTGCTTGGCAGACTCCAATCGCTGCTACTGCAGGTTGTGTCACCATGCTTGCTGTAGAGAAAGCAGATTTTAGTAAAGACTCCAATTTTTTATCTATTGGGTCTTTGAACATTGGAACATTATCTACTGGACATGTCAGTGATTTATTTACACAAGAGATGGCTGTGTCCACTGTGCGGACCCTCCATTTTTTTATGAACTTATCCTCCATGGGATAGATCACTGGAAATCTCTTGGGGGGAGTAAATATTTTAACAGGATGCTCCCAATCCTGGTAAATAAGCCCTTCCAATAAAGGGTAGATTGGGAAGGAACAGACAGTCTTGGGAGCTTTCAGCGACCCCAGGCGAGGAAACAGTAGTGGTTGATGGTTCCGCCAGAGGCATTTAAAATGCTGCTCGGACCATGTTAGTCAGAGACTGAACCCATAATCTTTCAGCCTGAGATACTGAGAAAGGTTCTTCCACTGTTGATTCCTCTATAACTGAATCAACCTCACCTGATCCCCTTCAGGTAGGTCGATCTCTGGGACTGTTCCTCCACTAACAGGCACTCTGCAGGAGGAGACGGAGATCGGACGCGCTTTTCCTGTGACAGGGAAGCAGCGATCAATGCTGTTAATCTCTCTTCCAATCCTCCCAGAGTTGAGGATAAAACCTCCTCTGTTGTATATACAGGAGCAGGTGGACTGGGGACAGCCGCAGTACCAGGTACTCCTGCGGGATTTCCTACGGCTACTGACCTCTGAAATTTCAGGGGAGATTGGCGCAGTACAGTGTTAGAAAAGTTTGGTATTGTGCGTCTATTAGACAGCTTTACTGATTCTTTAAGATGGCTCCTGAGCACATGTTCTAACCTTGTTGTATTCTTTTGTTCTTACTAACCCCATACGTAATATGTGTATAGAAAGCAGATTGTACAGGAAGCTCTGCTTGGGAATAAAGGTACTAAGTTGTACCAGCCTGTACCAGTGGATGCTCCTTAGCAAATTAGCCAATAAGAAGTGTTATCATGTTTTCACTGTACGTATGATAAGGGTGGGGGCTGCCCGGCTGGCTCTCACTTTGCTATGATTTTCATCTTGTAAGCTTCACACAAAGTGTACCGGTGCATTTTGAATAAATTGTCTTCACTTTCAAACACCTGGAATTCGATTGATTACAAGAAAATACTAACATTTTGCTCCTTCGAGCGGGAATCAATGGTTGGAAATTGGGTCGAGACCGGAACCGACAGAACCCAGTGAGTATTGGACCTGAAAAGCTCACTGAGAACCCCCACTCACGTTAGTGTTAAACAGGGACTGCTTGGCACCAGATTTGACCCAAATCCACCATCTGGTTCTGAACCTGAATATATTTAGTCTTTTGGTGTTTGGAAGGTAAGATAATTTATATTTACTTTTCTTCTCTTTTCCTCCCTTCTCTACTCTTCTCTTCTTTTCGGTTGATTTTTGTTTGTTGTGTGTGAATTGTGTATGTGAATTGTGTATGTGAATTGTGGTACCGACACTTGTATTGATCGTATAAAATCTCGATAATCTAGTGCTCGAAGACAAAGGCATTTGGGTACATTGCCTATGGTAAAAAAAAAGTCACCCGCTGTCCGGGACAGGTAAAAAAAAGATTTGTGGTATACCAAAACGTCAGAGGTTGATTGCCTGATGTTGTCAGAGGTGTTTTGCCTGATGTTGTCAGAGGTAGATTTCCTGACGTTGTCTGAGGTTGAATGTTTGATGGTTTAAGCGCTAAATAGCAGAGTGGTCTAGAAAGACCGCAAAGTTAACTTTTATTCTGTATGTGTTTTAGTGTCTTCTTTCTTATGTTTTATGGATGCTGTAATTTCATTGAACAACGGCAGAACTGAGCCAAGGTGTTCTATAAGTTAATGTGAGACCCATAAATGCCGATTTATGTGATGGTGAGAATTAGACCAGGCAATGCAAGTATTATCTAAATGTTTGAGAAATATTTGAGAAGCAGAAAATCAATGCTGATGTTTCTTAGATGCAGAGAAGAACTTGCTTGTATTTCAAAGCCTCCCTCCCTCCCTCCGTTTGCATTTGTGTATCTATGCTCAAGAAAGGAGAGGCCCCCCTCCCTTCACATTTTTATGTGGGAAAACTCTAAGAATGTTAACACTTGATATGATTTAAGTAGTATAACATGTGACTGAATTGATTTAGTGTTCCAAAATATTAAAGGAACTATGCAAGTTAAAGTTAAAAAGTAGTAGATGGAAAACATGGAAGTGAATTGCAGTATAAAGAAAGTAAAACTGTTGTAAGATTATTAATGAGGATTGTTGAATATGAGACAAGGAAAAGCTGAGGATGTTTTTGACTACTTTAAAGGTGTTCATTGTAGTGCTGTTAGAAGGAGATAAGAAATTTATGCAAAGTAAACAACCTAAAATCTGTTCAGTATTGTGCTAAATGGCAAACAAAAGTTGTATTTAATGGTAAATTAACTGTAAAAGGGTGTCAGGATTAAAAGAAATGGGTTAAAAATGGCTTCACGGGCTTCAACACGCTAGGATCAGAGCAGATGGGAGAAGAACAAAAGAAAATGCCAAGCCCAAATGCCCCTGGTGGACAAAGAGGAGGATTTCATTTGTTGAACCACAAGACCCCCTCCTTAAAATAGCCCCCCCCTCAGGTGCAAGCCACTGCCCAGAGTACCACCCTTCCTGTAACACCCACCCCTGTTAGGAACCGCCTTTGAACAAGACCCCAAACTTACTTCCTCAATCTATTTAGACAGTAGCACAGCTTCGGAGATGAACAGATCGATCCTTGAATCTTTAACTAACGCCATAATCCATGTACTAGGGGCCCCAGCAGGGTCCAAGAGATTAAATAAATCTCATATGAGGTATGGTGTAGATGATGGAGAGGAGTACCCCTTGATAGAAGTCCCATACCCCAGGGGAGGACAAGAGGACAAGCGGACAGGGGAGAGGGGATCCATTGCCTCCAGATAGCCTAGACTTAAGAAACAGGTTGACTGCCTTACTGAATAGATGCCAGCTTAGATGGGTACAATGGACTGATTGGGCCTTTCAAACAAACAGTGGACTCAAGGGACAGTCACATGACATTGGTACTTACATAGTTACATGGCAAGCGCCAGAGGCCGATCGCTTACTATTTTATAAAACTAGACAGTGTAATTAGAGCACTTCTACCCTGTGTACAGGCAGTGGTAGCTGCAGCCGAAGCAGTTAAGGCCTCAGCATCTATAGTGCTATATCACCTGCTGACACTCAAAGTATCACATGCAGTATCTGTTATTCTTTTGCTACAAAAGATATCACATTTGAGCCCAGCACGACATCTTTCCTGTATGACAATACTCTTGATACAACCTCACTTAACAATACAGAGGTGTACTACATTAAACCCATCCACACTGCTACCACTTCCTACTGATGGTCATAAACATGGCTGTACTGCTGCCAACACTGAAAAGGTACTGCCACAAAGTGATTTGAAAGATGTACTGTTATCTAACCCTGACATGACACTTTTTGTAGATGGCTCCAGTAAAAAAAAATCCAGATGGCACAAATGCAACTGGATATACAGTAGTGACACGGGGTGAAATCTTAGAAGCTAGGCCATTACCGAAACATTATTCAGCACAAGTAGCAGAGCTTGTAGCACTGACAGGAACATGCATACTATCAAAAGGAAAATCTGTAACCATATATACTGATAGTCAATAATGTTTTTTTTTTTGCACAACATGTGTCAAACAGGGGGATGGTGACCTCTAGTGGTAAGCTAATTTCACACACAGACCTTATCTCGAAGGGAAATAAAAGGGCAGATGAAGCTGCTAAAATAGCAGCACAAGAAACACATCAAATAATGATAGAACTAGACATCATAGAGATGGATCATACAGTCCTTACTGATATGCAGCAGAATGCACATCCCGGGGAGAAACATTGTTGGAAAACAAAAAGGTTACACAATAATAGATAGTATTTATACATCACCTGAAGGAAAACCGGTATTGCCAAAATCCCTATTTAGGTATGCAGCAGTGTTGACACATGGAGTAACTCATGTGTCAAACAGGGGGATGACAGATGTTAAATACGGTATGTACAGCCTATGGTTTTACTAACTACTAAAAAAAAAAAAAAAAAAAAAATTTTTGTTCTCAGTGCATTATATGTGCAAGAGACCATGCTCAGGGAGGCATAAGACCACGGAAAGGGAAGTTCCCTACACCGCAATATCCATTCTAAAACATTTGTATGAATTTTATTGAATTGGACAGGTGTGGAAAGGAAAAGATATTGTTTGGTTATCATAGACACCTTGACCTTGACACCTTGACCAAATGGGTGGAGGTATTCCCAACAGGAAGTGCGGACGCATAGACTGTTGTTCAAAACGTTACTAAGATATAATTCCTACATTTGGAATACCTGAAAAGATCTACAGTGATAAGGGATCCCATTTTTGTAAATAAACTCCCACGGCAATAAGGTTTGCAGAGAGGTCTACCTGGACTCACCAGTCCCGTTGCAAAAAGGTTTTATAGGCAGAGCAGGGTCAGTTAGCGGCAGAGCTCTGGTAAGTCCGGCTACAAAGGGAGGTTCTGCACAAGGTGGGGCTTATCTCAAACCGGTGAAGACTCCCTTACCTTACCCCCCCAGGGCTCTGTAGCTGGTCAGGATGAAAGGGATAGTAATTGTCTTGGGTCTACTGGTGACTCTAGGGGAGACGTCCATACGGGGAGGCAGAAACTGGAAAAAGGAATCTCTAGAATGGGCCAGTACGGGGAAGGCCTTGAACTTAATCTTCATAGAAGGGGTAACTAGCAACATTTTAGTTTCTGACCCTACTGAGATAAATCACATTATTAGGTTTAGTGGAGAGGATGAGGAGCAAACATTTATGTTTACCTGATGCCAAAGACCAGCTATATGAAAAAAAAAAAAGGATGGTGACGAAGGCAAAGATGGGACTGGTGCTAGCATTAAAGTTCAACTGAGAGGTGTCCAATTTGTCTGAACAATCTTTCCCTGAAGGTTGGCTTTCCAGAAGATTGTTGTCATGTTTTCTGTATATCCTGCATTCTTAAATGGTGTGAAACCTCTTCATTCTGACCTGTTGACCGCAAACCCTTTCAAGCCGTGTATAAAATAGATCCGGCTGGTGGATGCACCAAAACCCATGTTGTGGCAAGAGCGCAAAAAGAAAACTGCAGCTGTAACCTGTGCCAGTGGTGCTGTACAGAAGAGAAGATATGCTTTGGAATGGATGTTATGAAGCAATACTGCTTGAATTAGGAGAAAAGGAAGTGAAAAGATGTACTACAATCAAGCCTGCCAGCTTTTTCCTAGAGACAGAGGAAAACCCCGAAGAGGAGGGTGACCACATCTGCTTAAAACTTATGGAAGAAGAAATGCAGCAAATCTCCCCAGTAAAGGACACTCCTTTTGAAGATTCTGATCTGATCCTGTTTGCAGAGGGTTCATGCCTGTACAAAGATGGAGTCCCAAGAATGGCATATGCGGTGACAACATTGGAGGAAGTGATTGAGACCCAACTACTCCCTTCATCACTTTCAGCGCTGGTTGCCAAAGTGGTAGCACTCATGAGGGCCTGTGAGACCGCAAAGGATCAAACAGCAAACACCTATACTGGTAGCAAGCATGCTGTCGAAGTAGTCCATGATTATGGACCCATAAGGAAGGACAGAAGTTTCACAATTGCTGCAAGAGAATCAATTTAAAACTGGAAATACGTTTAAGAACTTTTTGAACCAGTCACCCTCCCAAAGGAAGTAGCCACCCTGAACGTCAAGGCACATACTGGAGGACAACCCATGGAAGAAAAAGGAAACCAGTTGCCTGATCATACTGCCAGGAAGACTGCTGAAACTTCAATGGAAGCAATCATGACTCTAATCACAGATTTTGCAAGGGAAAGAAAAGAAGAAAAAAAAGAAGAAGAAACCTGTTACAGATTGAAGGAAAATAAGGGAACTAATACTGAAGGTAAAAGAGCTGATTCTGCACCTGATGATTGGTATAAGATTATGTAAAGGAACGGAACAAAGAAGGATCAACATGGACTCTTGTGCAAGGAAAATGGAATATGTGTCCCATCTCAAATGGAAAAGATGATTATGCCATTAGCCTATGGACTGAGTCATGTATGCCCTAAGGCAATGGAAGGAACATAAGCAAGGCTGGACGGTTTATTCAATACTCCAGAAATGAATATCAAGACTTTGTTGAGGGATGCATAATCTGTGCTAAAAATAACTCAGGGAAACAGACCAGAGTAACACAAAGACATTTGGCCAAGTCACTATTCCTTTTCCAAAGACTTCAGATTTATTAAATCCAATTGCTCAAATCAGGCCAATATCAATGTTTTGTTGTGCATAGAAATGTTTCAAGCTGGATAGAAGCCTGACTGGTGGCTAAAGCAAATGCCAAGACGACAGAAAAGAAGATCCTTTCCGAAGTAATATGCCGATTGGAGTTCCTGAAATCATAGAGAATGACAGAGGAACACATTCCACTGAACAGATCATGCAAATTACATGCAAGGATTTGGCAATTGAGCAGGCCTTCCATGCTCCTATCATCCTCAGAGTTCAGGGAAGGTAGAAAGGTATAGTGGAGTCGTTAAAGGCAGGCCAGGTAAATCTATGCAGGAAAAGGGTAGATAGGTTAGTAGTAAAGAAACAATGGCCATAACGGTTTCCTCAGGTTCTTTACAGCATCAGGATTACCCCTACTTTATAGGTCAGAGAACTTGAGCCCTTATGAGATTTTGTTTGGGGGGCCCACCTAAGACAGGGTTGTATTTTCCACATCAGACTGTTGTAATGTATAATAATTTTGTTATGTAATTGTCTAATACAAGAAACTAACTGCGATGCACAAGTTTGTTTTTGATCCAATTCCAGATCAAGTAACTGGAACACATGATTTACAGCCAGATGATTGGGTCCTAGTAAAAGAACATGTGAAAATACCTTTAGGACCAAAGTTGAAGGACCCTACCAAGTGTCCCTGACAACTGCTACAGCTGTAAAGTGACGTGGATATATGCTAGCCATTGCAAGAAAGTACAGCTAATTTCAAAAGATGCCTTTGCTTGATCTTAGCAGTCAAGACTATAGAGGAAAATTACCTGGACAAATTACACATGCTAACAGGTGTAAAAAGAGTCATTTGAGTAATGGCTAGATAGGCCAGACAGTTAAAAAAAAAAAAAAAAAAAAATGCAAACACCTAGTACTCATTCACTTTCATTTTGAGTTTAAGCAATACAAGGCTGCCCAAAAACTAGTATGTCAGAAATATCAGAAATGGTAAATTTTCAAGGATTCAACAGTTGTTTTGTTATAGGAATCATAGTTGTTGGATTACTTGCTAATTTGTTTTTCAGGTGTGCTAAATGTGGACAAAATTACTACAATGGCAGCTAGAACTGAGGGAGATGACCCCAGGGAAGAGATAGAGTGTTATCAGATAGTCAGATTAGCAGATTCATATGATGCCAAGATGGGTGATACGAATGAGTAAAGATATGTATCCACATACACCCCAAGAAGAACTTTGCTCCACTTAGACGTGAAGTAGTACTGTGGACCCTCTGGTATCATACTAGGTAGGGAAGATATGATCCTGGCTAAAAGAGGAGGGGTATGCAAAATGTTTGGTAGCATGTGTTGTAATTTTACCCCTAATAATACAGCTCCTGGAAGGACCGTGACCAGAGCCCTGGAAGGATTGACTGCTCTATCGGATGAATTAACGGAAGATTCAGGTATTAACGATCCATTCACAAACTGGCTTGAAGGATGGTTCAGTAAGTGGACTGGACTTATCACATCATGTTCGATCTCAATTACTGCGGTTTTGGTCACTTACGGATGCTGCTGCATTCCCTTTATTCGAGGACTTTCACAAAAACTGATTGAAACCGCAATCTCAAGAACGATGTATCAAGCTGTTCCTACCTCTGAGGAGACCTATGTGGACATTGAAGCTCAACTTAATGACATACAGTCCGAAAGTGTATAACACAGGGACTATCATAGAAATGTGTTGAGATAAAATAGACCCACAAGAGGAGGGAATGTTAGAAAAGTTTGGTATTGTGCGTCTATTAGACAGCTTTACTGATTCTTTAAGATGGCTCCTGAGCACATGTTCTAACCTTGTTGTATTCTTTTGTTCTTACTAACCCCATACGTAATATGTGTATAGAAAGCAGATTGTACAGGAAGCTCTGCTTGGGAATAAAGGTACTAAGTTGTACCAGCCTGTACCAGTGGATGCTCCTTAGCAAATTAGCCAATAAGAAGTGTTATCATGTTTTCACTGTACGTATGATAAGGGTGGGGGCTGCCCGGCTGGCTCTCACTTTGCTATGATTTTCATCTTGTAAGCTTCACACAAAGTGTACCGGTGCATTTTGAATAAATTGTCTTCACTTTCAAACACCTGGAATTCGATTGATTACAAGAAAATACTAACATACAGCATGCCCAAAATCCTCAGAGCCCGATGGAGACCCCTTTCGCTTCTTGGAAGACTTATTTCCAGAGCGTCTGGACAACATATCTATAAGCACAAAGCTGAGGTATTCCCGTCGTCATACACCAATTTTTGCTGGTAATAGTCTAACACAGTTGCTGCTATATACCAGCTGGTGTCCACTAAAGTGTCTTTCTATGGGGATGCCTGCATCAACCGCCTCTGTGTGCCACCGTTTTGTTGCTAGCTCTGCTTGCATCCAGCTGACACTTGTACTGTGTCTTTTACACATGCTGGGACGCCTGCACATGCGCAGAAGCGCCGCGGCGCGCATCGAGCGTCATCCACCCGCCCCGCCCCTTTTTTTTCATAGGAGGCGCGTGCACGCGCCCGCGCCCGTGCACCATTGGCGCCCTTTTCGAAACCAAGCAGGGACTAGGAGCCAGGGCCCTTTTTGCCGGAGGGCCTGTGCGATGGATGAGCGCAGCAACAGGGCAGAGGAAGTGGATTCCCACAGAGAACTTACCAACTGCCTGGATCTTTTGACTTGAGAAAACCAAAGATCCACATGACAAGAAAAAATGGACCACAGCGGCCTCTAGTGGTTTAACACAGGTACCGCGGTCCTCTTTTTTTTTTTTTTTTTTCTTGACTACTATTAAAATATTACATTTTCCAGTAGTTACAGGCATACACAGATATTAGCGGGAATACCGTTAGGTAACAGACAGAAAGACAAATTAGGCTTGGGGGTCCTCCAATAGAACCAAGTTCCTGGGGGCCCCCACTTACCTGTTCCCCGCCGCAGGACTCTGTTTGGTCCACAGAAGCCCAAACTTCACCTATCACGGCAGGCATTGTAATTAAACCTTCAGGGACCGGGTTCCCAAGGATTCCACTCCCCTGGACCTGTATAGCACCCTGCACAGAAAACATCTTGGTCGTGGGTATGACCAGAGCTCTGGATCCCAGGGTCCAGCCCTCCTAAGAGAGGCATTACAGGCAAAACCTTGCTCTTCTGCTGCAAGGCCCGGGTACCGACCGTTTAGCTATGAAGCTTTTTTGGTGGGATCCGGAACAGCTTACTAAGGCCCGTAAAAGAACCTGTACGCAAGCCCAGTGAAAACACATGTTACTCTTTGGCCAACACCTTAGACACTGGCAAAAAAACTGAGGTGCTCCCGGATGGGAGGGGCTTATATAGGGGAGGGTACTTCCGGTTTTGGAAGTTGCCAGTGCCAGCACCTGAAGATATCTATATAACCCATTAGTAATGACTAAGTCGCTCTGTGTCCCGTGATGTACGAAAAAGAAAACCCATTTAAAAGCAGCCGCGGCTGTAATGAATTGTCGGCTCCCGGCAATATAGAGAAAAGTCTTTGAAAGTCTTTGCTAACCAAAAAAAAAAAGCGTGGGGGTTCCCCCAAATTCCATAACCAGGCCCTTCAGGTCTGGAATGGATATTAAGGGGAACCCCGCTGCAAATTTTAAAAAAAAATGACGTGCGGGTTCCCCCCAGATATCCAAACCAGGCCCTTCAGATCTGGGATGGATTTTAAGGGGAACTCCACCCCAAATTTTATAAAAAAATGGCGTGGAGTTCCCCAAAAAACCACACCAGACCCTTATCCGAGCACGCAACCTGGCCGGCCGCAGGGGAAAAGGGGGGGACGAGAGCGGTCCCCCCTCCCTCCTGAACCGTACCAGGCCACATGCCCCCAACATGGGGAGGATGTCCCCATGTTGATGGGGACAAGGGCCTCATCCCCACAACCCTTGCCTGGTGGTTGTGGGGGTCTGCGGGCAGGGGGCTTATCGGAATCTGGAAGACCCCTTTAACAAAGGGGACCCCCAGATCCCGGCCCCCCCCCTGTGTGAAATGGTAATGGGGTACAAATGTACCCCTACCATTTCACAAGGAAAGTGTCAAAAAATGTAAAAAATGACAAGAGCCGGTTTTAGACAATTCCTTTATTAATGTCTTTTCTTTTCTTCCTTCTTCTTCTTCTTCCATCTTCTTCTTTTCTCCATTCGGGTTTCTTCCTCCATCTTCATCTTCCTCTTCATCTTCTTCTTCCTTCGGTGTTCTCGTCCAGCATCTTGCCCCGGCATCTTCCCTTCTTCTTTCTTCTCCGGCCGCTCCGTTTGAATTGGAGGTTCCCACTGTGCGACGCTTCAGTTCTCCACTTGGTCCGCTTACACCCGGTGGCTCCGCCCCCCTCTGTCACCACGGGGAAAGTCCCTGTGAAATCCATGTGCGTCAGAGGGGGGCGGGGTCACCGGGTGTAAGCGGACCCAGAGGCGAACTGAAGCGTCGCAGAGCGGGAACCTCCAATTCAAACGGAGCGGCCGGAGAAGAAAGAAGAAGGGAAGACGCCGGAGCAAGATGCTGGACGAGAACACCGAAGGAAGAAGGAAGATGAAGATGAAGATAAAGATGAAGATGAAGATGGAGGAAGAAACCCGAATGGAGAAAAGAAGAAGATGGAAGAAGAAGAAGGAAGAAAAGAGAAGACATTAATAAAGGAATTGTCAAAAACCGGCTCTTGTAATTTTTTACATTTTTGACACTTTCCTTGTGAAATGGTAGGGGTACATTTGTACCCCATTACCATTTCACACGGGGGGGGCGGGATCTGGGGGTCCCCTTTGTTAAAGGGGTCTTCCAGATTCCGATAAGCCCCCCGCCCGCAGACCCCCACAACCACCGGGCAAGGGCATGTGGCCTGGTACGGTTCAGGAGGGAGGGGGGGCCGCTCTCTCGTCCCCCCCTCTTCCCCTGCGGCCGGCCAGGTTATGTGCTCGGATAAAGGGTCTGGTGTGGATTTTTAGGGGGACTCCACGCCATTTTTTTTTTACATTTGGGGTGGAGTTCCCCTTAAAATCCATGCCAGATCTGAAGGGCCTGGTATGGATATTTGGGGGGAACCCCACGTCATTTTTTTTTTAAATTTGCAGCGGGGTTCCCCTTAATATCCATTCCAGACCTGAAGGGCCTGGTTATGGAATTTGGGGGAACCCCCACGCATTTTTTTTTTGGTTAGCAAAGACTTTCAATGACTTTTATCTGTATTGACAGGAACCAGCAATTCATTACAGCTGCTAGGACTTTTAAATGACTATTATTTTACTTTAGAAATGTCATTTTGCTCTCCAACTGTTATATACATGGAAAACATGTGCTACTTTACAGGCATACTATAGACACCCCCCGGGGATGATATTTAGGGCCAGTTCACACCGGATGCAGTGCAGTGCCTTTTTTTGACCTACCCACTCCAAGGGGCCCCGCTCATCAGGGCGTAGGTCCCATTCTTCACATCGTAGATCAGAGAGGTCAAGATCCAGAGGACATGATCGGTCCCCCTCTCCTAGGACCTATAGCAAGAGAAATGCTGGACATGTGGGGCTACACCGCTACCAGACAGAGTGGTCTGTAAGGACTGTTTTACGGACTATGCATCCAACCGCGAGCTAGATAATCAGCACGCTGTAGTTCTGCTCAAGCGAACAATGAAGGACTCCTTCTCTGAGCTTTTGACTTTGGTCCCCGCTCAACCACTTCAGCAGATATCCCAGGTTCAGGATATAGAACCTAATCTCCCTGGTCTGTCAGCAGTCAGTACACCTCTGCCACCGTCAGGCCGACCAGCTAGAGATTCACCACCTGAAGACTCTTCAGGGGACTCTTGAGAAGAGTCAGAAACTTCTGGCTTCAGTCTCTCCTTGGTAAAGCCATTCATCCAGGCAGTCAAAGCCGCAATCACCTGGAAAGACGCAGATTAGCCTCCCCAAGAGTCTACAAGCTACTTCCCATTCCTCAAAAGAAAGCAGGTTCTTTTCCCGTTGATGGGCAAGATTAGTCAAGTCATTCAGAAGGAATGGTCAAAGACTGATAAATAAAAAAATAAAAAATAATTTATTTTTTTGGGTCGGTTCAATAAACTATATACCCCTTACCAGAGTCGGGAACGCAGTCACTAAACTCCATGCCAGTGGTAGACGCGTTTGTGGTGCGACTCGCAAAAATATAACTTTGCCAATGGAGGATTCCGCTTCCTTCAAAGACCCTCTAGACAGGCGAATCGACCTGGAGCTGAAGAGGAGCAACTTGGCCGTGGGAGCAGCGTGTAAGCCAGCTATTGCCCTCACATCAGTATCAAATGCCATAAGATCTTGGACAGATAACATTGAGACGGCAATGCGTCAGGATGTCCCCATGGAGGATATAATTAAAGCCTTGGAAGAGCTTAGATTGTCGGCAGACTTTGTCTGGGTAGCGGCCATTGACACGATCAGGTGCTCGGCAAGATCCATGTTGCATTCAGTAATGGCGAAGAGGGCCTTGTGGCTGAAACCCTGGACGGCTGATTTATCTTCCAAACAAAATTAGTGCAAAATCCCGTTCGATGGTAAAGCCCTATTCGGAGACAAAATGGATAAAGCTATCTCCAGGCTGTCGGGAGGGAAGTCTGGTATGCTTCCACAGGACAGAAGGATGCGAAGATTCAGAGGTGGCTCCTCTAGGTTCCGCCAGTCAAACCAAAGGGATTTTAGGCAGTCGAGACAGCCCAGGGACAACAAAAGACCTTGGAAAGGTACTCGGGGATCCTTTTTGTATAGGAAGATGAAAGCCCTTCCGGCTCCACAGGAGCAGAAGCAGTCTTTTTGACGCCAGAGGAACCCAGGCACTCCCGGTGGGAGCCAGGCTAAAGTCTTTTGTCCCAGTCTGGGCCACCTGCTGCCACGACCCCTGGGTTCTGTCAACAATTCAATGGGGGCACTTTTGGAATTTCTCTTACCCCCCCCCCACCTCGAACTCTTTCAAAGGAACAGAGATTCCATCCTCTCCACTAAAAGCTCAAGCTCTAAAAAAACTTCCTAACGTCACTCCAGCTTCAGGGGGCGGCTGTTCCAGTTCCCTTGGCAGGCTTCTACTCCACCCTATTTCTGGTCCCAAAGAGGACAGGTGGGTGGAGGCCTGTGATAGACCTAAAGAGGTTCAGCCGGTATATCTGCCCCGAAAGCTTCAAAATGGAGTCCCTGCAGACGATTATTCAGGCAGTCCAGCCATCAGATTGGATGATTTCGGTTGATCTGCAGGATGCGTACCTACACGTGCCAATTCTACCTGCATTTCAGAAATATCTGAGATTTGCAGTGGGACGGACCCACCTACAGTTTCAAGCCCTGTCTTTCGGTCTGTGCACCTCTCCCAGGGTGTTCACCAGGATACTAATCTGCTTTGGTTCCCCTGGGGGAGAGGGGCTTGAGGATATACCAATACCTGGACGACATCCTCCTCCTAGCAAGCAATCCAGATCAGTTGGTATGTCACCAGGACATTCTTCTACAGTCCCTAAAAGAGCTAGGGTGGCTGGTGAATTCCGACAAGTCAACTAATGCCAACACAGCAGATAATCTATGCCCAACGTTCTACACTCAGGAGGGGACAGTGTCATTACCACCGCCGAAGGCAAGGATTGTCATCCAGAGAATGATCAAAGTCATCCGGAGCCCGTATCTGACGGCTTCACAATGCCTGAGCCTCATTGGCACAATGTCTTCCTGTATACCCATGGTTCCTTCGGCACATTGGCACTTGAGGTATTTCCAGACTGGTTTCTTGGCGCAGTGGAAGAAACAACAACTATCTCAGACGATCCTGCTGACGGGAAAAATGTGCAGGAGCCTTCACTGGTGGACAGTTCTGGAAAACCTCTCCAAACCTCATCACCTAGGCTCCCTTCCTTGGATCACAATTGCGTCCGCTTGCAAGCAGACAGGACTGGGGAGCCCATTGCGGGCAAACCAGAATACAGGGGAGATGGTCATACACCACCCAGGGAGTGGTATCCAACATCTTTGGAGATGAGGGCAGCCTTCTTGGCACTGACCTCTTTGGCACCCCAAATCAGAGGCCAGAGAATACTCCTACGCCTAGACAACAGGGCAGCTGTCGCTTATCTGCAGAAGCAGGGAGGCACTCGCAGCAGGTCACTCCTCAAGGAGGTAGAGCCGATCATGCTCTGGGCGGAGCAGAACCTCCTGGACCTCAGAGCAATGTATCTGCCAGGCAGGTTGAACACGGAAACAGACACTTTATCCAGAAACTTCCTGGACAACAACGAGTGGGCTCTCCACCCTCATGTCTTCCTTCAGATTGCCAACATATCGGATCCCCCTCAGGTAGATCTGTTCGCCTCCCCGAAGAACGCCAAGCTGGATAGGTTCTTCTCTCGGCTGCCGCACCCACAAGCCGAGGCAGTGGATGCCCTGTCATATCCCTGGAGGTTCACCACGGCATATGCCTTTCCTCCCAGGCCATTAATATTTAAATTCCTCCTGAGGCTCCTCAGAGAGCCAGTCCAGGTGGTGGCAGTACTTCCGTATTGCGCCTCAGTGTGGGCTCTCCGATCAAGATCCCTCCTTTCCCTCAACTTCTGTCGCAGGGCAGTCTAGTTCATCTAAACCCTCAGAAGTTGAATCTTCGAATCTGGAGGTTGAGAGGCGAAGTTTCGAATCCCTAGGGTGTTCCCCAGGAGTCAAAACAACCCTTCTAAAAACCAGGAAGCCTGCAACTAATGCCATATATTCAAAAATCTGGGACAAGTTCTTGTCATTTGCTTCTGGAAATGGATTTGATCCAATCCTTCCCTCTACTTCCCATGTTCTAGGATTCCTTCAGACAGGACTTGATCTGGGAATTGGTCTGAGCTCCCTCAAAGTGCAGGTAGCAGCAATCTCTGCCGCAACAAATAAGAGATGGGACAGAGGATCCTTTAGTAGTCACTTACCTCAGAGGTGTATTGAAGATTCGCCCTCCTGTCAGACGATCATTTCCTAAGTGGGATCTGTCCCTAGTCCTGGAAGTTCTATCTGACCATCCCTTTGCTCCAGTGGAACAAGTAACAATATGGAACCTGACACTAAAGACGGCTTTCCTGCTAGCCATTACATCTGGCAAAAGGATCTTGGAACTTCACTCTTTAGGGATAGGTGACGACCACATCTCCTTCTTCTCCGACAGAGTGGAACTTCGCCCTCTTCGGGGGTTCACACCAAAGGTCACTACTCCAAGCCACCTGTTGGAACCCTGGGCACTACCAGTGTTTACAGACACGGATTCAGAGTCTTGTCACGAACTGGATGTATCCAGAGTGCTCAGGGCCTACCTAGAAGCCACCGGCCCCTTCAGAAATTCTGAGAGACTTTTCATCGTACCGTTCGGTAAATACAGGAGCAAAGAAGCTTCCATCAGAACTCTGGCATCTTGGGCTGTAAAGTTAATCCAGAAGGCCTACAGGGTGAAGAATATGGAGCCTCCATCCCGAGTGAATGCTCATTCTACAAGGGCAGGCTCAGCTTCCTGGGCAGCAAGGGCTAATGTTTCGTTGGAGACGGTGTGCAGGGCTGCCACCTGGTCTTCTCACCATACATTCCTCAGACACTACCATATTGATCCAGGAGCCCTCACGACTGTTGAGTTTAGAAGGAGTGCAGTTCAGGCTGCTATGTCCTCTTCTAATTAAACATTTATTGTTAAGCAATTATCCCACCCATGTCAGCTAGTTATTTATCACAGGTATGCTGCCATGGAGGCACCAGGAAAACGGAAAATTGTATCATACTTACTAGTAATTTTCCTTTCCTGGTGCCTATCCATGGCAGCATACGCTCCCACCCTCGGTATTCTATATTACAGAGAATGTTGGGGGAGGGACTATGCCTTTAATTTATGATATTCACTAGTCCTGAAGGAGGAGTCGAGGCGGAGCTCTATCACAGGTATGCTGCCATGGATAGGCACCAGGAAAGGAAAATTACTGGTAAGTATGATACAATTTTCTGTTTTGTTGGTGGGGGGGAGGGGTGATTGTCCCATCTCTAATTTGGTAGCATGCTGAATGATGTGCTTGATTTTGGACGGGGGGAGGGGGGGGTTATTTTTTGCTAGCTGCATTGGTGTTGTTCTGCACATGCCCAGCCAGTTATTATTTTTTTTGGCGTGCTTTTTGTGTGTGAACAGCGCCTGGATATTTCTGGGCATGCTCACTCAGAGTGTGTTTTTATGGGTTAGAAATTGAAGGACATCTTAACAGGTGTGCCCACTTTGAATTTCAGTCTCTACATTGGGAGAACTTGCATTCTGGGTAGGGCTGGGCGATTTTCCCCCCAAAAAAAATCTGCGATTTTTTTATAAAAAACTCGATTTACGATTCGATTTTTTTTTTTATTATATTAATTAAAGTGCATTAACAAACAAAATTGCAAAGGCAAACCCTTTCTCTAACTGCAAAGTCAGTGTGCAACAAACACACAATATATTCCAGCGCTCATGGAACATACATTATTAACTATTGAAAACTCTTGAAACTCTGTGTGTGATTCCTTCTGTCCCAGCCTTGCTGCGATCCTGGCTCTGCATCCTTTTGGGTTGGAGGGCCCTCCACACGCTGGTCTGCCTGTTGTCCATCATTCAAGGTACTGTGCTCACACGGAGATCATGCCACAGGCTTTGTTTTGACTTTTTTAACCCCTCCTTGCTCCACGGATGTCACTGCAAGTTTAACAAGTTTGTCACCACTGGCAACTGGAGAGTTAAGATTCATTTGCCCTCTGCACATTTGGGATTGGATCCCTCTCTTTATTGTGATTGATAAATGGACTAAGCTTTTTTATCAATTCTTCAAGAGTTTTCAATAGTTAATAATGTATGTTCCATGAGCGCTGGATTATATTGTGTGCATGTTGTGTATTTTGTACTTCTGGGTACGGATTTTTTCTTGCTGCGCTGGATCCTGTTTTTTCCCCCTTTTGGATACTTTGTACTTCCCAAAATATTTGGGATTTTTTTCTTATTATTATCATCCATTATATTTTTTTCTTTATCCACCAATTTAGCGCTTGTGACCTTTTGTTGTTTTTTGCAGTGTGCAACAATGATTGGTAAACATCCAAATTATTAATACTGTATTTGGATTTAGCTAATAAAACAACAAAAAATCCTGAGGTTACTCTTAGTTGAATTGAACTGTGTCCATGCCTCACTGTACCCTTGTCTCACTGTGCCCGTGTCTCACTGTGCCCATGCTTCAATCACTGTGCCCGTACCTGATGCAGATTTTCATGGTATACGGATTTTACTGCTACACCGGTTGCCATTCCAGTATTCAAAAGCCGCGCCTCCTCCTCGTCTGTGATAGGCGGAACACTCAATTTCCCAGCATTCAGTGTTCCGCCTATCATGGTCATCCTCATAACACAGACGAGGATGAGAGGATGTCCGTGAAAGGGTGAATACTGCCTGCTGTGAAATTGAGTGTTCCGCCTATCACAGACGACGAGGACTCGGGAGGCGCGGCTTTTGAACACTGCAATGGCCGCCGTCTGTCTGCATGACACGCTGATCAGGTAGGCAGAGGGCGGCTGCAGCGAGTAGATGTAATTGGGGTAACGCTGCCCAGTGCCATTACATACATACATTACATACGCCCCCTGCAGTCCTGCTACGGAAACTTTGAAGGGGAAAAAAAAATTAAAAAAAAAAAAAAATTAAAAAAAAAAAAAAAAAAAAAATCTAAAAAAATCTAAAAAAATCGATTTTCTTCAAAACTGAATCGATTTGAGCTCAAAACTCGATTCAAGATTAAAATCGATTTTTTTCCCAGCCCTAATTCTGGGTGTTTCATGGACTGTGCATGTGTTTTCAATTGCCTCATTAGCACACAAACATATGTTATATAAAGCTCACAGAGCATTCGGTCGATTGCCTTAAGAAGAGGCAAGTGTGTGTGTGTGTGTGTGTGTGGGGGGGGGGGGGCAAAATGTACATGTTGGTGTCCTTATCGCGTTTGTAACACATGTATTTTATTTATGTCTTTGCAAAACAAGTGATTGGTTAACTTATGTGGATTGTATATTTTTGGTGTGGGGGAGATATGTTCCCCTGAAATAATTCTGATGTTGTTAATGTGTGTTGTTTGTTCACTTTGATTTAATTGTCTGCTGCATTTTTTTGGCCAAAAATTGCTCAAGATGTTGAGTCTGTAACTGTTTCAAATTGACCATGTTTTTTATTTTGCCTTCCCTTTTGTTTTGTTGAACAATAAAATTAGATGGAAAGTTTTGATGTTTGTTTTGTGTTTTCTTTGCAACAAATGTGACAGCTGATTGGCATGTCAAAACAAAACTGGTGTGATTTGTCTACCCTGGTGCCTTCATGGTAGCATATGCATGTATTGTATTGTGTGCTGCCATGGAGCGTCACCAGAAAATGAAATACAGAGCGGTAAGTATTCAATTTTCCTTTTTTACTGCAGTGGTTCTCAGCCTTTAGTCCTCAAGTACCCCCAACAGGACATGTTTTGTGAATTTATCTTATCGAGAATTGCTGTCCAAAAATCAAAACCATTGACTGTGATTTAAAGCACATGTGCAAGATGAAGGATAACCTGCAAACATGGCCTGTTGGGGGTACTTGAGAAGCACTGATTTAGAGCACTGCACTTAAAAATAGCTCAAGGCCATACAATTCTAATTGTGGGCATTTTGAGGGAAACAAAGTGTTAGAACCCCTGCATGTGTGAGTGTGTTTTTTTTTTTTTTTTTTGTAGTTTGGCCTTTGTCTCCTTTTTCTTAACATTGGCTTTACTTCCTGTCACGCAGCTAAACAGGAAGTGAAGGTAAAACCCTACCAATGGCTTTTCTTGGGGACACACAGATCAATCTAACTAGTGTCCCCATTAAGCAAATTGCACTCTAGCACTTTGTTGTGTACACCCCAAATCATTGGGTAGTTTGGGGTTTAGTAAAGACAAATCCACTCTGCAGTAAAAGTGTAGCTGCTGAAAATCTGAGGGAAAGTACTGGTGATTGGATGTTACAATCATGTAAAAGCAAAGATGTTATTTTTTTTTGGCTTGCATGTCCCCCTCAGATATACAGCAAGTGCACTTGTAGTGCAAAGTAGATTTGCCTTTAGTAAATAAACCCCACAGTCCAAACTACCTAATAAATTGTGGTGTACCCCGCAATATGCTGGAGTGCAATGTGCATAATGGGGAAAGTATTTAGCCTGACCTGTGTCCCCAAGGAAAGACATTGTTAGGGATTTTCCCTCACTTCCTGTGTGGCTATGTGACAGGAAGTGAATTATTTGGAAGGATAAAGTGGCCAAATTATTTAGTTTAACTTTTCAAAGACTCATTCCTAAGTTGAATTGTGATGCATGTCAATGGCCCATTTAGACCCTCTTTAATCACTTGAGATCAGCGCTATAACTGATCGACGGCCACAGCATGGTCCTCAATTGCCGGGAGTCCGTCAATAAACGTCCTCCCCTTTGCGCGCGCTGTGGTCACAGAGTCACTGTGACTCGGGTGATGACAGATCCGAGTAAGGGGCCGATCCCTGCCCTTTACCATGTGATCAGCTGTCAGCAAATGACAGCTGATCACGTGATGTAAACAAAAGCTGGGTAATGGTTTTTGTTTTCTCCTTGTGCTGACAGCGTGAGCATAAAAAAAAGACAATCACCGGCTTATGTGCAAGGGACATGGGGCCCGAAGAGGAAGAGGCAATTCTGCATCATCTGTGACAATTAGTAGCCCCTGCCAGTGCCACCTATCAATGCCCACCACTGGTGCCAATCAGTGGCACCTAGCAGTGCTGCCAGTGCCTATCAGTGCCCATCACTGCCAACTATCATTGCCACCTAGCAGTGCCACTTCTCACTGCCCACCAGTGCCAAATAGCAATGCCACCTCTCAGTGCCCACCCTTGCCACCTTATCGGTGCCCATCAGTGCAGTCTCATCAGTGTACATCAATGAAGAAGAAAAATTACCTTTTTTTAAAAATATTAACCAGTTTCCTACCGCCCACCGTCAAATGACATCCTTGGCTTTGTGCGGTGACATCTGAATGTTGGGTGCAGTTGCAGGCATCATTCAGATATCATACTTTTCAGCCGGCGATTCTGTGCACAATAAAAACGATCATAGTGGCAGTTCCGCCGCTTGATCATTCTTATAGGCGGGGGGAGGGGACGTTCCCCCCCCTCTTGCTGCCATCCGGTGCTTCTCCGGGCTCGGAGAACGTTTTGGAGATGACTGGTGACCAGATGGTCATCAGTCATCTCTATGACCGTCGGAGGCGCGGGCACGACGTTATGACATCATGCCGTGTTCCCGTATGTTAACCAAGCCGTGATCTTGGCTGTCAGCATGAGATTGGTGATTTTTTTGGAACAATATCATGCTTTCCAGCCTGGAGGAGAGATGCGGGGTCTTATTGACCCCGCATCTCTGCATAAAGAGGACCTGTCGCACACATTCCTATTACAAGGGATGTTTACATTCCTTGTAATAGGAATAAAAGAGATCCCAAAAAATTAAAAAAATTAAAAAAGAGTAAGAAATACAAAAAAGTCAAACAAAAACAAAAAAATAAATAATAAAAAACGCCCATGTCCCCGGTAGCTCGCGCTCAGAAGCGAACACACATGTAAGTCCCGCCCACATATGTAAACGCCGTTCAAACCACACATGTGAGTTATTGCTGCGTGCGTTAGAACAAGTGCAACAATTCTAGCACTAGACCTCCTCTGTAATGCCAAAATGGTAACGTGTAAAAAAAATTTAAGCATCGCCTAGGGAGATTTTTAATTACTGAAGTTTGGTGTCATGCCATGAGTGTGCGCAATTTTAAAGCGTGACGTGTTAGGTATCTATTTACTCAGCATAACAACATCTTTCACATTATACCAAAAAATTGGCCGTAACTTTACTGTTTTGTAATATTTTTAGCAAACAAAAGGCGTTTGAAAACGTATTGCGCAAATACCGAGCGAGATAAAAATTTGCAATGACCGCCATCTTATTCCCTAGGGTGTCTGCTCCAAAAAAATATATAATGTTTGGTGTTTTGAAGTAATTTTATAGCCATAAATTTATGATTTTTACATGAAGGAGAGAAGTGCCAGAATAGGCCCAGTGCTGAAGTGGGTAAAAATAGGATTTTTATAACAGCTTACCTGTAAAATCCTTTTCTTGGAGTACATCACGGGACACAGAGCGACATAGTCATTACTAATGGGTTATATAGATACCGTCAGGTGCTGGCACTGGCAACTTCCAAAACCGGAAGTACCCTCCCCTATATAAGCCCCTCCCATCCGGGAGCACCTCAGTTTTGTAGCAAAGCAATAAGTGTCCCTAAAGAGGGGCGGGAGCTCTGTGTCCCGTGATGTACTCCAAGAAAAGGATTTTACAGGTAAGCTGTTATAAAAATCCTATTTTCTTTCTCGTACATCACGGGACACAGAGCGACATAGTCATTACTAATGGGATGTCCTAAAGCAATGCCAAATGAGGGGGGGGATACACCATATATAAGCTGAGCGCTATCAGACATGAGGATCTTTTGCGGCCTGCAACACACTGCGCCCAAAGGCGACATCCTCCTGACTTCTAACGTCCACCTGGTAGAACCTAGTAAACGTGTGTACCGAAGACCATGTTGCGACCTTACAGATTTGAGCCAGGGAGGCCTGGTGATGCACTGCCCATGAAGTTCCAACTGCTCTCGTGGAGTGCGCCCTAGCTTTGAACGGAGGCGGTCTACTTCTCAAGCCATAGGCTTGTATTATGACCTGTCGAATCCACTTGGCTAAAGTAGATTTTGACGCTGCCTGACCCTTTCTGGGGCCTTCCGGCAGAATAAACAAAGTATCCGTTCTGCGAATCTGAGCAGTGGCTTTTAGATAAGCTTTAACTGCTCTTACTACATCCAAAGAATGCAATAACTTTTCCTCTACCGAAGTAGGTTTGGGGAAAAAAGAAGGAAGAACCACATCTTGGTTCAAAATGAAACCTCGATACCACCTTAGGAAGAAAGGCTGGATGAGGACGTAACACTACTCTGTCCTTATGGATAACCAGATATGGCTCCTTACAGGACATAGCTGCTAATTCCGATACTCTTTTAGCCGAACAAATGGCTACTAGAAAAATCAATTTCCTGGTGAGAAGCACCAAGGAAATATGCTGTAATGGTTCAAATGGTTGTTTCTGTAGAACCGACAGAACCAAGTTTAGATCCCATGGACATATGGGAATATTAACCGGAGGACTAATACGCATCACTCCTTGTATAAAGGCTTTGACTAGTGAATGCGAAGCCAAGGGCCTTTGAAAAAATATTGACAAGGCCGAAATCTGACCCTTGATAGTACTCAAGGCAAGCTTCCTATCTACAGCCCACTGTAGGAAGTCCAGAATCCTACCTATTACGTACTTATGTGGATGCCACTTCTTGGCCTCACACCACGCGATGTACGCCTTCCAGATTCTATAGTAGATCTGCCTGGATACCGGCTTCCTGGCATTGATCATGGTAGATACCACAGCATTAGAGAGCCCTCTCTTTTTTAGAATGTGGGCTTCAATAGCCAGGCCGTCAAACCTAGGGCTGGTAAGGAAGGGTGGTATATCGGTCCTTGCGAAAGCAGGTCCGGACGACGTGGGAGAGTCCAAGGACTCCCCACTGAAATTTTACAATCTCCGCGTACCACGCTCTTCGGGGCCACGCTGGAGCCACCGGAATCACTGGTTTCTTTTCTACCCTGATTCTGCGGAGTAAACGAGGTAACCATTGTGGCGGTGTGAATGCATATATCAGCTTGAACTGATCCCAAGGGAACACTAGGGCATCCGAGCCGCAAGCTAGGGGATACCTTGTCCGAGAGACAAACCTGTCCCCCTTTGCGTTGAATCTGGATGCTAGAAGATCTACATCCGATGTTCCCCACCGCTGACATATTGTCCAGAAAACCTCGGGGTGAAGGGACCCTTCCTCTGGGCCTAATTGCTGGCGACTTAGAAAGTCCGCCTTCCAATTCTCCACTCCTGGAATGAATACCGCAGATATGGCTGGGACATATTTTTCTGCCCATTTCAGGATGTAATTTACTTCCCTCTGGGCTGCACGACTCCTGGTGCCCCCCTGATGATTGATATATGCCACTGCTGTGGCATTGTCTGATTGAATTCTGACAGGGGACCCTTGGAGTTTGGATGTCCATGCTACTAGGGCATACCGGGCTGCTCGTATCTCTAAGAGATTGATGGGCAGGGCCTTTTCTGCATCCGACCATCTGCCCTGGAGAGACTATTGCTCCAGTACTGCTCCCCAGCCTATAAGGCTGGCATCTGTAGTGACCACCTTCCAAGAAATCGGACTGAAGGATTTCCTTTTTTCCAGATTCTGGGGAACCAACCACCAACGGAGGCTCTTGCGAACGGAAGGGGACAAGGACATTGTAAGTCTAGGGCCTGAACTTTTTTGTTCCAGGCTGACAGTATGGCCCCTTGCAAATTCCTTGAATGGAATTGACCGTAGGGTACTGCTTCGAATGATGCCACCATTTTTCCCAGCAGCCTCATATACAGGCGTATGGACGGCTGTCTTTTTTGTACCCACTAAGTGGATCAAATCTTTCAAAGACAACACCTTTCCTCGAGGCAAGAATATTTTTCTCTGGCCTGAATCCAACCTTAGCCCCAAGTATTCCAGACTTTTGACTGGTTTTTAGGGCTGACTTGTCTCGGTTGATAATCCAACCGTGAGATTCCAGATACTTGATTGTCTTGTGAACGACCACGTCTAGTTTTTTCACTGAGTGGTCTATCAGCAACAAGTCATCCAGATATGCCATTATCATTACACCTTGTGTTCTTAGATTGGCCAATAAAGGGCCAGAATTTTTGTAAACACTCGTGGTGCTGTGGCCAAACTGAAGGGTAAGGCTCTGAACTGAAAATGGCGCCCTTCTACTGCAAAGCGTAGAAATTTTTGGTGGACTGGAAAGATGGGAATGTGCAAATAAGCATCTTTGATGTCGATCGCGGCTAACCAATCCTCCCCTTGTAGGGCAGTGGCCACCGATCGGATCGACTCCATCGGAAAGTCCTGATATACAGGAATTTGTATAGCCCTTTTAGAATTAATATGGGCCTCCCGTCCGCGTTTGCTTCGGGACTGTAAAGAGGTTTGAGTAAAACCCGAACCCTCATTCTTCCAGGGGAACCTCCATAATTACTCCTTGGAGCAATAGTTGTTCTAGTGCCAACAGGAGGGACTCTCTCTTCCGGGGATCCCTTGGCACGTTTGACCTCAAAAATGGGAAGGAGGAGAGTCTTTTAACTCCAAACTGTATCCCAAACCTACTGCGGAGAGCACCTATCTGTCTTGATCGTGTCCCGCCAGGTCTCTTGCGAACAACTGGAGTCCTCCCCCCACCCGACTGAGTGGGGGCTTCAATGAATTTAACTTTGGGGGAGGTTTTGTACCTCCCCTGACCCAGGGTTTCTCATTACCCTGCTACTGTCCCTGTTTTTTACCCCCGGGAATTGACCGAGGAGGCCGTCGGAACTGTTACACAGCCGATGCCCCAGGGACTGGAGAAGCAGGCCTCTTAAAGAGGGACCTCTAACTCTGTTTTTAACCGGCAAGAGCGTATTTTTACCGCTGGAAATTTTCTGGATATATTTGTCCAGGTTTTCCCTGAATAAGCGTCCACCATGAAATGGGACGCTAACCAGCCATTCTTTACAGGGAGCTTCAGCAGACCAGTTTTTGAGCCATAGGAGCCTACGCATATGTACTATAGACAGCGTAAGGCCTGATGGACTGAATCCTCTATGGCGTCAACCGCAAAGCCTAAGGCTCTAGGTAGATCAGCTAGGGCAAAGCCTGCTGATCTGTCAAGTCCCTCAAGACCTGTTTCAACTGATCCTTCAATGCTTAGCAGACCCCAATAGCTGCTACTGCTGGTTGTATCACCAAGCAGATTTTCATAAGGACTCCAATCTTTTATCTATTGGGTTCTTGAACATTTGGACATTATCCACTGGACATGTCAGTGATTTATACATACAAGAGATGGCTGCGTCCACTGTAGGGACCTTCCATTTTTTTTTTTTTTTGATGAACTTATCCTCCATGGGATAGACCACCGGAAATCTCTTGGGGGAATAAATATTTTCTCAGGACGTTCCCAATCCTGGTAAATGAGCCCTTTCAGTAAAGGGTGAAGTGGAAAAGAACAAACAGTCTGGGGGCTTCTAGCGACCCCAACGAGGATACAGTAGTGGTTGATGGTTCCGCAAGGTGCATTTTTAAATGCTGATCGGACCATGTTAGTCAGAGACTGAACCCATAATCTTTCAGCTTGAGATGCTGAGAAAAGGTTCCACCACTGTTGATTCCTCTATAACAGAATCAACCTCATCCTGATCCCCTTCAGGCAGGTCGATCCCTGTATGGGACTGTTGCTCTGCTAACAGGCACTCTGAAGGAGGAGACGGAGATCGGGCGTACTTTCCCTGACAGGGAGGCAGCGATAAATGTTGACAATCTCTCTCTAATCCTCCCAGAGCTGAGGAAAAAACCTCCTCTGTTACATACACAGGAGCAGGTGAACTGAGGACAGCCACAGTACCAAGTACCCCTGCGGGGTCTCTACGGTCACTTACCTCTGAACTTCAGGGGAGACTGGTGCAGCAGAAGTATGCCCAAGATCCTCCGAGCCCGATGAGACCCCCTTCGCTTCCTGGAAGATTCAGTTCCGGAGCTTCTGGACGGCATATTCCTAAGCCTAAAGCTGAGGTATTCCAGCCGTAATACACCACTTTTACTGAGAATAGTCTAGCACAATTGCTGCTATATCACAGTTGGTGTCTACTAATGTGCCTTTCTAGGGGATGCCTGTATCAACCGCTTGCTGTATGCCTTTAAATGTTGCCAGCTCTGTCTCTGTACTTCATAGCCAGCTCACTACAATATTGTGGTTTTTAACCTGCTGGGACGCCCGCACATGCGCAGAAGCGCTGCGGCGCGCACAGAGCGTCATCCCCCAGGCTCCGCCCCCTTTCCCGGCTCACCTCTATATATAGAGGCGCGTGCACGCGCACGCGCGCGGCCACGTGCGCCTTCGGCGCTAATTTCAAAAAACGGAAACAAGGGACAGGAGCCAGGGCCCCTCTTTGCCGCAGGCCGGGGGATGGACGAGCACTGCAACATGGCAGAGGAAGCAGTTTCCTATAAGAGAACTCACCATCTGCCTGGACTTTGCTCTCTGAGAAGAAACTAGTCCACATGACAAGAAAACAATCCACAGCGGCCTCTAGTGGACAAACACAGGTATCGCAGTCTAATATATTAAATATATATATAAAAAAAAATTTTTTTTTTTTTTTTTCTTGACCACCATTAAAAATTATTACATTTTTTTAGTAGTTACAGGCATGCACAGAATTTTGCGGGAATACCATTAGGTAACAGACAGAAAGACAAATTAGGCTTGGGGGTCCCCCAATAGAACCAAGTTCCTGGGGGCCCCCACTTACCTGTTCCCCGCCGCAGGACTTTGTTTGGTCCACAAAAGCCCAAACTTCACCTATCACGGCAGGCATTGTAATCAAACCTTCAGGGACCGGGTTCCCAAGGATTCCACTCCCCTGGACCTGTATAGCACCCTGCACAGAAAACATCTTGGTCGTGGGTATGACCAGAGCTCTGGATCCCAGGGTCCAGCTCTCCTAAGAGAAGCATTACAGGCAAAACCTTGCTCTTCTCTGCAAGGCCCGGGTACCGACCGTTTAGCTATGAAGCTTTTTTGGTCGGATCCGGAAAAGCTTACTGAGGCCCAAAAGAACCTGTACGCAAGCTCAGTGAAAAACACATGTTTCTTCTTGGCCAACACCTTAGACACTGGCAAAAAACTGAGGTGCTCCCGGATGGGAGGGGCTTATATAGGGGAGGGTACTTCCGGTTTTGGAAGTTGCCAGTGCCAGCACCTGACGGTATCTATATAACCCATTAGTAATGACTATGTCGCTCTGTGTCCCGTGATGTACGAGAAAGAAATATCCATTTATTTTTTTATTAAACTCGGTCTTTTGTATTTATAGAAAAAAAATAAAAATAAAACACAAAGGTGATCAAATAGCATCAAAAGCAAGCTCTATTTGTGTGCCAACAAATAAAACATTTTCATTGGGTTACAGTGTTGTATGAGCGCGCAATTGTGATTAAAAATGCATCAGCGCTGAAATGTGAAACTTGGTCTGGGCAGTGCGCAAGTGGTTAATATAAGGCTACATGCACACGGAAGTTTTTCCAACCGCTTGTTTGAACGTTTTTTGCAGCTTAAAAACATCTCTCCATGTTAGCCTATGGCCTCATGGCCACCATGGCGTTTTGGAGCTGTAAATGGCATAGGCGTTTTTAGGCCCCATGTAGACGGGACGCTGGTGCAAAGTGTTCAGAAGTAAGGTTGAAAGTGGCGTTTAGAAAGGCGCGCTTTGTGGCGTTTGCATGCCGTGTTTTACCACACTTGCATGTATATGATAAGGAGCCGCCCTAAGCTCCAAAAAGTATTATTTACGATTTTAGCTATTTAGTGAGACCAGAGTGATATCAGCAGCTGAGAGCAGCAGTGTAGTTGTATTTAGGCTGGGTTCACACTAGTGCGACACGACATCTGTCCTACTTTGGATCCGACTTTGCCCTGCGACATGAAGCCGACATATGTCAGACTTTCAATGAACAGGGATCCGACTTGGATCCCCGCCAATAGCAGGCACTGTGTTTGGTATGAATCTTGAGGGGGAACTCCACGCCAAATTTTAAATAAAAAACCGGCATGGGTTCCCCCTCCAGGAGCATACCAGGCCCTTGGGTCTGGTCTGGATTTGAAGAGGAACCCCTACGCCGAAAAAACGGCGTGGGGGTCCCCCCAAAATCCAAACCAGACCCTTATCCGAGCACACAACCTGGCAGGCCGCAGGGGAAGAGGGGGGGACGAGAGAGCGGCCCCCCTCCCTCCTGAACCGTACCAGGCCGCATGCCCTCAACATGGGGGGTTTGGTGCTCTGGGGCAGGGGGGCGACCTGCGGCCCCCCCACCCCAGAGCACCCTGCCCCCATGTTGATGAGGACAAGGGCCTCTTCCCGACAACCCTGGCCGTTGGTTGTTGGGGTCTGCGGGCAGGGGGCTTATCGGAATCCGGGAGCCCCCTTTAATAAAGGGGCCCCCGGATCCCGGCCCCCCACCCTATGTGAATGAGTATGGGGTACATTGTACCCCTACCCATTCACCTGGTGGAAAAAAATTGCAATAAAAAAAACACACAGCTTTTTAAAGTATTTTATTGCACAGCTCGGGGGTCTTCTTCCGACTTCGGGGGTCTCTGGTGTCGTCGCCGCGCTCTCCGGTTTTCTTCTGCCGGGCCACCGCTAACTTCTTTAGCTCTTTTGCTAGCGGAGGCCCGGTCTTCTCCGTCGCCTTCTCCCCTCTTCTTCTCTCCGGTTCTTCCTTTCTTCTGCCGGGCCTCCGCTAACTTCTTTTAGCTCTTTTGCTAGTCGAGGCCCGGTCTTCTCCGTCGCCTTCTTCTTCTCCCGCTATCCGGTTCTTCTCCCGCTTCTTTCTTCTGCCGGCCCCTCCACTAACTTCTTTAGCTCTTTTGCTAGTGGAGGGGCCGGTCTTCTCCGTCGCCTTCTTCTTCTCCCGCTCTCCGGTTCTTCTCCCGGTTCTTCTCCCGCTTCTTTCTTCTGCCGGCCCCTCCACTAACTTCTTTAGCTCTTTTGCTAGTGGAGGGGCCGGTCTTCTCCGTCGTCGCCGTCTTCTTCTCTCTTCTCCTCCTCGATGTTGACTCGTCGCTTCCTCTCACAGTAATGCTAAATCTTCGGTCCGCAGAGATTAATATAGGCTTCTCATGACGTCACAGTCACATGTTCCCATGACGTCACACTCACATGCTCCGGGGCCATGTGCCCCGGAACATGTGACTGTGACGTCATGAGAAGCCTATATTAATGCGGAGCGGAGCGAACAGCCAGTATTACAGCGGGAGGAAGCGACGCGTCAACATCGAGGAGGAGAAGAGAGAAGAAGACGCCGACGGCGACGACGGAGAAGACCGGCCCCTCCACTAGCAAAAGAGCTAAAGAAGTTAGTGGAGGGGCCGGCAGAAGAAAGAAGCAGGAGAAGAACCGGGAGAAGAACCGGAGAGCGGGGGAAGAAGAAGGCGACGGAGAAGACCGGGCCTCCGCTAGCAAAAGAGCTAAAAGAAGTTAGCGGAGGCCCGGCAGAAGAAAGGAAGAACCGGAGAGGAGAAGAGGGGAGAAGGCGACGGAGAAGACCTGGCCTCCGCTAGCAAAAGAGCTAAAGAAGTTAGCGGTGGCCCGGCAGAAGAAAACCGGAGAGCGGCGGCGACGACACCGGAGACCCCCGAAGTCGGAAGAAGACCCCCGGAGCTGTGCAATAAAATACTTTAAAAAGCTGTGTGGTTTTTTATTGCAATTTTTTTCCACCAGGTGAATGGGTAGGGGTACGATGTACCCCATACTCATTCACATAGGGTGGGGGGCCGGTATCTGGGGGCCCCCTTTTTAAAGGGGGCGCCCTGATTCCGAAAAGCTCCCCGCCCGCATACCCCGACAACCAACGGCCAGGGTTGTCAGGAAGAGGCCCTTGTCCCCATCAACATGGGGGCAGGGTGCTTTGGGGTGGGGGGGCCGCAGGTCGCCCCCCTGCCCCGAAGCACCAAACCCCCCCATGTTGAGGGCATGCGGCCTGGTACGGTTCAGGAGGGAGGGGGGGCCGCTCTCGTCCCCCCCTTTTCCTCTGCGGCCTGCCAGGTTGCGTGCTCGGATAAGGGTCTGGTTTGGATTTTGGGCGGACCCCCACGCCGTTTTTCGGCTTAGGGGGTTCACCTTAGAATCCAGACCAGACCTAAGGGCCTGGTATGCTCCTGAAGGGGAACCCATGCCGGTTTTTTCATTAAAATTTGGCCTGGAGTTCCCCTTCATGATTCATACCAAACATGGGACAGCGAGGCTGCCGAGGACCAGCGCGATGCATTCTCGGCCGGCTAGTCGCCTCTAGGACACGACTTGAGCGGCTGCTGCACGATCAGGTCCTGTCCAGATCGCCTTGCAAAGTCGCGCTGTCCCTGTGTCAGCCGGCACACGAGTCGCCCGCAAGTCGGATCCGACTTCCCGGGCGACATATATTCAAATCAATGGGCTCCCATAGGGAACCATTCATTTTCAATAGAGCGCCGCTGACATTTCTATTTACTATAACAGTGCGCCGCTGCTTCCTGCGCCCAGTGAAGGAGTTATCCGGCGCACCAATTAAGGTTAGAACCAGCGCAGCACACTGTTATTAGTAAATCAGCCCCTCTGTGTCTTCTTGTGAATGGGGTGCGCTGCCTTCTGGGAACTGTGTGCATCCCAGAGAGCAGCCGCCCATTCACAAAGCGCCGTGCGGCTGGCGCATGAGCAGTAGGAAACGGGCAGTGAGGCCGCAAGGCTTCACTGCCTGTTTCCCTTAGTGAGGATGGCGGCGCTGGGAGCTGCCAGGATCGAGGGATCGGCCTCAGGGGGCCGACATCGCAGGCGAGTAGGACAGGTTAGTGTCCTTATTAAAAGTCAGCAGCTACAGTGTTTGTAGCTGCTGACTTTCAAAAAAAAAATTGCGGGTGGAACCCCTCTTTAAGAATATTTGTTACAGTATATTGTGTATGGCTAATCTATTGATTCATTTGCTGTTTTAATGTACTTGTAATATTTAATTTTGAAATTGATAATTGCTCTTATTTGTATGTTTTCATGAATCCACTTCTTTACACCTATGCTTTATTACTGCTGGTATAGAAGGGTTAATAAAGTGATAACAACCTTGTCCAACATTTTAACTAGAAGGAGGTTGCTAAAATCTGTAGTCTAAAGCCTCGTACACACGATGAAATTTTCTGCAGACAAAGCGTAGGACTTTTGTCAGAAGGGTGTTGGCCAGGAATTTGTCTTGCATACAAACAGCAAAGAATTCTCGGCCAACAAACACGAAACAATGTGTTTTTTTCAACTCTTTAGTGCCACCCTTTGGGCAACTTCTGCTAATGTTGTGTTTTGGTGAGCATTGCTTCTGAGCATGCGTTTTTGTAATTTGGAGTTTTGTCCGAAGGACTTGTGTACACACGAACAGAAATCCAACAACATACAATTGTTGGCGGATAATTTTAAAGCATGCTTTCCCACATTTGTCTGTGAAAAAGCTGACAATTTTATGATGGAGCGTACAAGCGGTCAGATTTTCCGCCAACAGCCTGTCATCACACAATTCCCGTCGGATAATCCGATCGTGTGTACGAGGCTTAAGTTACCATGAAGATGGGTTATATAATGGGTGGGAATTCAGGACCAGACAGTGCCCTTTACAAACTCAATTTTGGAACAAAATGTATGGGGGCGGAGCCTGGTGACATCACAGAAGGGCAGAGTCATGGTGCAGAGGGGCAGCTGGATTTACTGTATCTCTGGTGGATGAGCTGCAGCATGATAGACGGGATGCTGATTGGGTGGACTGATTTGCACCTTTACTTGTGCTTTATTACAGCCAAATGTGAGTCTATTTGTACCATTGTGTTTTTTAATAATAAACAAGATTTTACACGATTGCAGTTTTGCTCTTTGTGCCTTTTATCTCTTGGGGAAGGGATCACCGCTCCAGGTGGATGTGTGGAAATGCCACTCTCATCAAGGTGGAAGCATCAGGTGCAGGTTAAGCATATAGCAATTAGAAGAGGGAAGGTCTGGACAGCCACACTCCAATAAAAACGCTTTTATTGTGCAAAATAACAAAAGTACACACCACAGCAGGGTACAGGTAAAAACAGCTGATGCAATTCACACTCTCAACAGTGTTTAGTCATAGCTATGACTAAGCACTGTTGAGAGTGTGAAACGCGTCAGTTTTTTATCCTGTACCCTGCTGTGGTGTGTACTTTTGTTATTTTGCACAATAAAAGCGTTTTTATTGGAGTGCGGCTGTCCAGACCTTCCCTCTTCTAATTGCCTTTTATCTTTTACCTGGATCTTGGAGAAGTACAATTGAGGGTGGAGTGGACCAAGCTGGAGGTGCGCTGCCATGGGGGTCTGATAAAGTGCCTTTTACCTTTCCATACCAGATAAATGAACATTTGTTTCACACAAGATGGTGGTGAGATTTCTCTGTTTATATGCAATTTCGTTTTATACAGTATCTCACAAGAGTGAGTACACCCCTCACATTTTTGTACATTTTTTATTATATCTTTTCATGTGATAGCACTGAAGAAATTACACTTTGCTACAATGTAAAGTAGTGAGTGTACAGCTTGTATAACATTTGCTGTCCCCTCAAAATAACTCAACACACAGCCATTAATGTCTAAACCGCTGGCAACAAAAGTGAGTACACCCCTAAGTGAAAATGTCCAAATTGGGCCAAATTAACCATTTTCTCTCCCCGGAGTCATGTAAAGTGTTAGTGTTACAAGGTCTCAGGTGTGAATGGGGAGCGGGTGTGTTAAATTTGGTGTTATCGCTCTCACTCTCTCATACTGGTCACTGGAAGTTCAACATAGCACCTCATGGCAAAAAACTCTCTGAGGATTTGAAAACAATAATTGTTGTTCTACATAAAGATGTCCTAGGCTATAAGAAGATTGCCAAGACCCTGAAACTGAGCTGCAGCACGGTGACCAAGACCATACAGCGGTTTAACAGGACAGGTTCCACTCAGAACAGGCCTCGCCAAGGTCGACCAAAGAAGTTGAGTGCACATGCTAAGCGTCATATCCAGAGGTTGTGTTTTGGAAATAGACGTATGAGTGCTGCCAGCATTGCAGAGGTTGAAGGGATAGGGGGTCAGCCCGTCAGTGCTCAGACCATACGCCGCACACTGCATCAAATTGGTCTGCATGGCTGTTGTCCCAGAAGGAAGCCTCTTCTAAAGATGATGCACAAGAAAGCCTGTAAACAGTTTCCTGAAGACAAGCAGACTAAGGACATGGATTACTGGAACCATGTCCTGTGGTCTGATGAGACCAAGATAAACTAATATTTGGTTTAGATGGTGTCACGTGTGTGTGGCGGCAACCTGGTGAGGAGAACAAAGACAAGTGTGTCTTGCCTACAGTCAAGCATGGTGGTGGGAGTGTCATGGTCTGGGGCTGCATGAGTGCTGCCGGCACTGGGGAGCTACAGATCATTGAGGGAACCATGAATGCCAACATGTACTGTGACATACTGAAGCAGAGCATGATCCCCTCCCTTCAGAGACTGGGCCGCAGGACAGTATTCCAACATAACGACCCCAAACACACCTCCAAAACAACAACTGCCTTGATAAAGAAGCTGAGGGTAAAGGTGATGGACTGGCCAAGCAATTCTCCAGACCTAAACCCTATTGAGCATCTGTGGGGCTCCTCAAATGGAAGGTGGAGGAGCGCAAGGTCTCTAACATTCATCAGCTCTGTGATGTCAACATGGAGGAGGGGAAGAGGACTCCAGTGGCAACCTGCAAAGCTCTGGTGAACTCCATGCCCAAGAGGGTTAAGGCAGTGCTGGAAAATAATGGTGGCCACACAAAATATTGACACTTTGGGCCCAATTTGGACATTTTCACTTAGGGGTGTACTCACTTTTGTTGCCAGCGGTTTAGACAATATTGGCTGTGTGTTGAGTTATTTTGAGGGGACAGCAAATTGACACTGTTACACAAGCTGTACACTCACTACTTTACATTGCAGCAAAGTGTCATTTCTTCAGTACTGTCACATGAAAAGATAGAATAAAATATTTACAAAAATGTGAGGGGTGTACTTACTTTTGTGAGATACTATATATAGGTGCTACATTATTCAATGCATACGGTTATGCACTGCAGTAATATATTTAAGCCAGTCAACTTTTATTTTCTGGCTATCTCACTTGATTCACCAATCAGCACTCAGAACAAGAACTTTCAACCAGCCTGCATGCTCCACCCACCCAATGAAAGATCCAATGATATCACTCAAGTGTGACATCATTGTGTTTGCATAGCACCATGAAAGCACAACCAGTCACCAGGGGATGTGATTTCATACTGCGAGTTCTGGGTAGAATTTGTGGGGTAAGAATGTTAGTCCGGTGGGTGTAAATTCTGGATGATTTGGCCCCATCCTGAGAAGGTTTTGCACACTTTCTATACAGTAGTATCCTCTGATTTCATGATATGGAGTTCACATGGAATATCTGTGTACATACAGAGTACTAGACATGCCTCTGGTAATATTATAAATACAGGACAAGACTTACCTAGTTTTTGGGGGCCACATACAGGACTCTGGGGATAGCTACTTATCAAGTAAAGTCATCTCTACAACTTTAGCTGGTTTGTGAGGTCACAGCAATGGAGTTGATCTACTAAAGGAATAGAGAGATCACATTGCAAAGTAACATTCACTGAGCTTAGTAAACAAGACAAATTTCTGTTCATTTTAAATATCTGATCATTTACAAGGAAAACAACAACCAGGAGGTTTGGCTTTCACGTTGGTTTTGATAATTTGAGTGAACAAAACTTCACCATATTTACTATACTGACTGAACATTCAGTAAATGGTCCCCAATCTTCTCATACATCAACCCCATTGTGTTTTCTGGTACATTTTTATATGTGTTATTCAATGTTTGTATTTAATGTAATAAATAGAAATGTAAGAATTCTCTCACCTCCAGTCTGGTTGTATCGTCTCATCGCTGTCTGTACATTGTGCTTGGAAACAGCCTCATTGCCCCGACCTCTTTGTGTGTTCTCCTCCCAGTAATCAGATCCCAGTTTCTCCATCCACTCAGTCTTGGGAAGATACTGTCGGGTGTCACTGTTATAATTCTCTATCTCCCGATCATCCAGATATCCGACCACAGAGTACACAGGGAGTCCGGATCCCGGAGAGGAGACTCCAGTGTGATAATACCGCAGAGAGTGACTGTCTGATAGAGAGACATGGAGGACATTCAGCGAAACAAATAGCAACGTTCTAAATGTCCATAGTAACCAATCAGATTTAATCTCTCAGTCACCTGACATCTATAAAGTGAAATCAGATTGGTTGCCATGGGTTACTGCACATAGCAATACTAAAACGTAGAGAATGTTTTTCATTACACATCACTGTATATATTCAGCTCAATTCCACATGGCAGAGAAAATACACATCCCAATCCCAACTCATATCCAGGACATCAAGTAGAGATAAGAGGATCAGTGTCACCACCCAGCAAAGGATCAGACTGAGAGATTTTCTGAATATAGGCCAATCCCACTAGTTGTACAGTTAATGAATCACAATCAGGGTGGTCCTATACAACCAATCTGACACGGACTGGCTTGGGCACCTAGAGGAGAAGAGGGCAAGGGTCAGGAGTATGTAATGTGCACAGTGCAGGGGTCAGGAGTATGTAATGTGCACAGTGCAGGGGTCAGGAGTATGTAATGTGCACAGTGCAGGGGTCAGGAGTATGTAATGTACACAGTGCAGGGGCCAGGAGTATGTAATGTACACAGTGCAGGGGTCAGGAGTATGTAATGTACACAGTGCAGGGGTCAGGAGTATGTAATGTACACAGTGCAGGGGCCAGGAGTATGTAATGTACACAGTGCAGGGGTCAGGAGTATGTAATGTACACAGTGCAGGGGTCAGGAGTATGTAATGTACACAGTGCAGGGGTCAGGAGTATGTAATGTACACAGTGCAAGGGTCAGGAGTATGTAATGTACACAGTGCAGGGGTCAGGAGTATGTAATGTACACAGTGCAGGGGTCAGGAGTATGTAATGTACACAGTGCAGGGGCCAGGAGTATGTAATGTACACAGTGCAGGGGTCAGGAGTATGTAATGTACACAGTGCAGGGGCCAGGAGTATGTAATGTACACAGTGCAGGGGTCAGGAGTATGTAATGTACACAGTGCAGGGGTCAGGAGTATGTAATGTACACAGTGCAGGGGCCAGGAGTATGTAATGTACACAGTGCAGGGGTCAGGAGTATGTAATGTACACAGTGCAGGGGCCAGGAGTATGTAATGTACACAGTGCAGGGGCCAGGAGTATGTAATGTGCACAGTGCAGGGTCAGGAGTATGTAATCTGCACAGTGCAGGGGTCAGGAGTATGTAATGTACACAGTGCAGGGGTCAGGAGTATGTAATGGACACAGTGCAGGGGCCAGGAGTATGTAATGTGCACAGTGCAGGGTCAGGAGTATGTAATGTGCACAGTGCAGGGGTCAGGAGTATGTAATGTACACAGTGCAGGAGTATGTAATGTGCACAGTGCAGGGGTCAGGAGTATGTAATGTACACAGTGCAGGGTTCAGGAGTATGTAATGTGCACAGTGCATGGGTCAGGAGTATGTAATGTACACAGTGCAGGAGTATGTAATGTGCACAGTGCAGGGTCAGGAGTATGTAATGTACACAGTGCAGGGTCAGGAGTACGTAATGTACACAGTGCAGGGGTCAGGAGTACGTAATGTACACAGTGCATGGGTTAGGAGTATGTAATGTACACAGTGCAGGGGTCAGGAGTATGTAATGTACACAGTGCAGGGTCAGGAGTACGTAATGTACACAGTGCAGGGGTCAGGAGTACGTAATGTACACAGTGCAGGGGTTAGGAGTATGTAATGTACACAGTGCAGGGGTCAGGAGTATGTAATGTACACAGTGCAGGGGTATGTAATGTACACAGTGCAAGGGTATGTTTTGTACACAGTGCGGGGGTCAGGAGTATGTAATGTACACAGTGCAGGGGTATGTAATGTACACAGTGCAGGGGTCAGGAGTATGTAATGTATACAGTGCAGGGTTCAGGAGTATGTAATGTACACAGTGCAGGGGTCAGGAGTATGTAGAGTACACAGTGCAGGGGTCAGGAGTATGTAGAGTACACAGTGCAGGGGTCAGGAGTATGTAAGATACAGTTTGACATAAAACAACAGAGCCCCTGCATTTTCTAATGTGATAAAACAATACTCACAGGCAGCCTATGTGACACAGAATGCCTAGGATCTGGGTAAATAACATGTTTTGTTTTCACTTAAAGGAGAAGTACAGTCAAAGCGCTTGTCTCGCTGTACTTCTCCTATGGATCAGAGGAGTGCAGTTCATTCTGCACTCCTGTGACCCGTTTTCAGAAAACAGTGGGCTAAAGCCTGCTGTCAGCTGATGTCACAGAGCTGGCCCAGGCTCTGGCAAGATTGTGACAATGGAGCTGGAATCTGCCCACATGTCAGGACCAGCGCTCTGCTCATGGAACTCTCAGAGAACTGAGCAATCAGGGCTGTTTAATCGCTCGGTTCTCAGTGTTCTAGCCGGCGGGGGACAGATGCACCATTCACCTAAAATCCCATACATCTCTTTTAAAGTGGTTGTAAACCTCAAACATGAAATTTGTATAAGATATATTCCTCTATAGTGTGTACTTGTCACAATTAGAAGCACTAAGTGATATTTCTGTCTGCTGCTTCCTTTCTCTGCTATCAGCATGAATCACTTCTGACAAGTTTTCCTGACACCAAGAGAAAAATGGTGGCATGGGAAGGACTTCCTGCTTATTGACAGCTCTATTTCTGTGTGCTGTGTGAATGGGAGGGGGGGGGGGGGTCTCTTCCATCCAATCAGCTCTCCTTACTGAGCTCTGTAGAGTGTAGAATTTCAGCTCTCTGCTCCCTGTTTTCTCACGGCTCAGACAAGCTTTATAAATACTGGACATTAAACAGATGTAGAGAAGAGAAAACTGCAGATAGACAGGTACAACTTATGTAGGAGAATTTGTTCCATCTCTGTGTGTCACCTGAGGTCAGGTAAATGTGAAGGTTTACAACCCCTTTAACCTCTTCCGGACCGCCGTAAGCCGATATACGTCGGCTGTTTGAAAAGGGATATCTCTGTTATGGCAGCAGCTAGCTGCCATAACCCAGGTATCCTTCTTCAGCCGGCAGTCTCCAATAATGGTGGTCTCTGCGGCAGATTCGCCACTAGATCACCATTCTCAGCAGCAGGAGAGGACCCCCTGCCGCTCTCCCTTGCCCTCCGCCGCTTACCGGAGCCGTCGGCAGCGGCAGAGGCGATCAGGTGGTCCTCTCTCATGGCGGGGTATGGAGACGAGTGAGGGGAAGATGGCCCCCACCCATCTCCATACCATAGCAGGGCGGAAGCAACGTCAAAACATCACTTCCGCCCATAGCTCGTAAAGGGCCATTTTTTGTATTTATTTTTTATTGCGTTTTTGTGTACATTTGAGATCTAAAGTCTTTTGGACCCCAGATCTCATATTTAAGAGGACCTGTCATGCTTTTTTTCTATTACAAGTAGGGCTGGGCGATTTTCCCCCCGAAAAAACTCGATTTACGATTCAATTCGATTTTTTTTTTTTATTATATTAAAGTGCATCAACAAACAAAATTGCAAAGGCAAACCCTTTCTCTAACTGCAAAGTCAGTGTGCAACAAAGATTGTTAAACATCCAAATTATTAATACTGTATTTGGATTTAGCTAATAAAACCACAAAATATCTTGAGGTTACTCTTAGTTGAATTGAACTGTGCCCGTGTCTCACTGTGCCCGTGCCTCACTGTACCCGTGTCTCACTGTGCCCGTGCTTCACTGTGCCCAATGCCTCACTGTGCCCAATGCCTCACTGTACCCGTGTCTCACTGTGCCCGTGCTTCACTGTGCCCAATGCCTCACTGTGCCCAATGCCTCACTGTGCCCGTGCCTCACTGTGCCCATGCTTCAATCACTGTGCCCATACCTGATGCAGATTTTCATGGTATACGGATTTTACTGCTACACCGGTGGCCATTCCAGTATTCAAAAGCCGCGCCTCCTCCTCGTCTGTGATAGGCGGAACACTCAATTTCCCAGCATTCAGTGTTCCGCCTATCATGGTCATCCGCTCATCCTCATAACACAGACGAGGATGAGAGGATGTCCGTGATAGGCTGAACACTGCCTGCTGTGAAATTGAGTGTTCCGCCTATCACAGACGGCGCGGCTTTTGAACACTGCAATGGCCGCCGTCTGTCTGCATGACACGCTGATCAGGTAGGCAGACGGCGGCTGCGGCGAGTAGATGTAATTGGGGTAACGCCGCCCAGTGCCATTCCGGATACGCCCCCTGCAGTCCTGCTACTTTGAAGGAAAAAATAAATAAATAAATAAAAAATCGATTTGAGCTCAAAACTCGATTCAAGATTAAAATCTATTTTTTTCCCAGCCCTAATTACAAGGGATGTTTACATTCCTTGTAATAGGAATAAAGATAACACATTTTTTTTGTAAAAAATACAAATAAAAAGGTAAAATAAATAAGAAAAAAATAAATAAAAATGTTTAAACACGCTCGCGTGCAGAAGCGAACGCATACGTGAGCAACGCCCGCATGTGAAAACGGTGTTTAAACCACACGTGAGGTATTGCCGCGATCGGTAAAGCGAGAGCAATAATTCTAGCTCTAGACCTCCTCTGTAACATAAAATATGCAACCTGTAGAATTTTTTAAATGAAGATTTTTAAGGGTAAAATTTGTTGCCATTCCACAAGCGGGCACAATTTGGAAGCGTGACATGTTGGGTATCAATTTATTTGGCGTAACATTATTTTTCACAATATAAAAAAAAAAAAAATGGGCTAACTTTACTGTTGTCTTATTTTATAATTCAAAAAAGTGTATTTTTTCCCAAAAAAGTGCGCTTGTAAGACCACTGCGCAAATACGGTATGACATAAAGTATTGAAACGACCGCCATTTTATTCTCTAGGGTGTTAGAAAAAAAATGGATAATGTTTTATGGATTCTAAGTAATTTTCTAGCAAAAAAAAAATGTTTTTTAACCACTTAAGCCCCGGACCAATATGCAGCATAAGGACCAGGCCCCTTTTTGCGATTTGGCACTGCGTCGATTTAACTGACAATTGCGCAGTCGTGCGACGTGGCTCCCAAACAAAATTGACGTCCTTCTTTTCCCACAAATAGAGCTTTCGTTTGGTGGTATTTGATCACCTCTGCGGTTTTTATTTTTTGTGCTATAAACAAAAATAGAGCGACAATTTGGAAAAAAATTAAATTTTTTTACTTTTTGCTATAATAAATATCCCCCAAAAATATATAAAAAAAACATTTTTTTTCCTCAGTTTAGGCCGATACGTATTCTTCTACATATTTTTGGTAAAAAAAAAACGCAATCTGCGTTTATTGATTGGTTTGCGCAAAAGTTATAGTGTTTACAAAATAGGGGATAGTTTTATGGCATTTTTTTAAATAATTTTTTTTTACTAGTAATGGCAGTGATCAGCAATTTTTATCGTGACTGCGACATTATGGCGGACACATCGGACACTTTTGACACATTTTTGGGACCATTGTCATTTTCACAGCGATCAGTGCTATAAAAATGCACTGGTTACTGTGAAAATGACACTGGCAGTGAAGAGGTTAACCACTAGGTGGTGCTGTAGGGGTTAAATGTTCCCTGCTTGTGTTTCCTTACTGAGGGGTTGTCGGGCTATGTGTCACATGACACCGATCTCGGCTCCGTGTACACGGAGCCGAGATCGGTGTCATTGTTACTAGGCAGAGCAGGGAAATGCTTGTTTACACAAGCATCTCCCTGCTCCATACCTCCGTGAGACGATCGCGGGGATACCCGCGGCGATCGAGTCCGCGGGACCCGCGGCCCGACTCACGGGGAAGGCAGGGAGGTCGCGAGTGCACCACCGGCGGTGCGCGTGCGACCCCCATGTCGGGCAGTTAAAGGGGACGTACAGGTACGTATATTTTCAGAAAACCCTGCATCGATGTGTACGGCGCATGCGCGCCATACACAACGGCGCAGGCGCACTGCGCGTTTCCCGTTTTCTCAATGGAGACTGCCGGTTTTCTCAATGGACAAAGCCAGCCCGGCGCGCATGCTTGTGACGTCATCGCCGCTCTGGCCAATCACAGCGCCGGAGCGGCGATAACAGAAAGACAGTCGTAGCGGACATGGCAGCGGCGGAGGGGGACGAGGAGCGCTTCGGATGCATCGATCTGAGGTAAGTGCCACATAATGAGCTAGTATGCATAGAATACTAGCTTATTATGTCTTTTTCTTGCAGGTGTCATTTTTTATTTATTTTTTTAAAGTGGGTTTACACCCACTTTAAGTGGTTAAGTTATATTTTCAAACAATATTTTTTTCTTTTTAAATTTGGTAGAGAATATAGAATGATTACAGATGGGATGCTTTACTTTACAAATTAAAATTCTTCTTTGTCCTTATTAGAGAGATTTCTCGGCACTTGTGAAGGTAAAACTCCCCAACAGGGACCCAGGAAGCAACAGAGGTCTGACAGATGATCTAACCATTAAAATGACGCTAAACTAAAAAAAAATCACATCCACAACTTAAAACGGAATTCCACCCACTTTTACTACTTTGTCTTAAAGGAAAGACCACCCCTCCACTACTCGATTTTCGCTAATTATTATTATTATTATTTTTTTCTTACTTACTGTATTTCCCGGCGTATAAGGCGACTGGGCGTATAAGACGACCCCCTAATTTTCCAGCTAAAATTTTGGTTTTGGGATATACTCGCCGTATAAGATGACCCCCCTTCCGACTAGCCATGCCTCACCTCACCGCCATTGCATACCTCACTGTGCCAAAGCATACCTCACTGTACTGTGCCATTGCATACCTCACTGTACTGTGCCATTGCATACCTCACTGTGCCCCTGCATGCCTTGACGATCCCATACCTTATCCCCGACATGTAGAATCTCAGTCAGACCGCGGCCGTCCATTGTTCAAAAGCCGCGTCTCCTCCTCGTGCTGTTCTGTGATAGGCGGAACACTCAGCTTTCCAGCAGACCCTGTGTTCAGTGTACCGCCTATCACGGATGCCCTCTCATCCGAGGCCGAGGAGGCATGCATGATAGGCGGAACACTGAACAGAGGCTCTGCTGGTAAGCTGAGTGTTCCGCCTATCACGGAACAGCACGAGGAGGAGGCGCGGCTTTTGAAAAATGGACGGCCGCGGTCTGACTGAGACTCTACATGTTAGGTACCGGCGTATAAGACGACCCCCGACTTTTGAGAAGATTTTTATGGGTTAAAAAGTTGTCTTATACGCCGGAAAATACGGTACCTTTTCTGAAGTACTGAGTGTACTTCTGTCCTAGCTCGGCCGCAGCCCAGGGCGTCATTTCCTCTTCTAGCCCGCTGCATTCTGGGACCTGTGTGTGTCCCAGAAGAAGACAGGGCCATTCAGAAAGTGGCTGAAGGCTCCACTGCCGGTTCCCTTAGTTGGAATGGCGGCGCTTGGACCCGATCCGATGGATGGATCGGCCTCCGGGGGGCGACATTGCGGGCTCCCTGGACAGGTAAGTGTCCTTATTAAAAGTCAGCAGCTATAGTGTTTGTAGTTGCTGACTTTAAAAAAAAAAATTGCGGCTGAAACACCGCTTTAATTGTCCTGTAATCAATTTTTTATTAAAAAAATATTTGGTGTGATTTTTTTCTACCTTCTTCGAATGTCCTCTGTGTCCCCACACATGCGCAGTAGGAAACCGCAATCTTCACTTCCTGTTTCCCTTAGCAAGGATATCGGTGCCTGCACCCGGAGCCAATGGACGAATCCGATAGGGGTGCCGACATCGCAGGATCCCTGGACAGGTAAGTGTCCTAATATTAAAAGTTAGCAGCTCCAGTATTTGTAGCTGCTGACTTTTATTTTTTTTAATACAGTCTGTAATGTACTGGGTGCGGTAGCGACCGTCAGCTGGATAGTGGAACCTATACAATATGTAGATATTCGCCAGCACACCAAACATTTTTTCAAGAAAGATTACATCACAAAACGTTGTAGTGCAATATTCCGGAGCCACGCAGGACCCCTTCATCGGGCATGTGATGAAGGGGTCCTGCCCGGCTCCGAATTGTTGCACTACAACATTTTGTGATGTAATTTTTCTTGAATAAAAAAAAAGCATTTGGACGAAATTGATGATCCTTGGTGTGCTGGCGAATAGCTACATAACTTTAAGGCACTAGGCATTTAGCCCTAACGTATGAGATTGCAGCATTTAGGTTCTAAATGACGCAGTCCAGATAAAAATCGCAGATCACCGCCATTACTAGGAAAAAATGTAATAATGAAAAAAGCAAAAAAATGCCATAAATCTATTTCCTATTTTGTAGACGCTATAATTTTTGTGCAAAACAATCAATATACACTTATTGGGATTTTTTTTTTTTTTTTTACCAAAAATATGTAGAAGAATACAATCGGCCTAAACAGAGGAAGAAATTTGTTTTAAAAAAAAAAAAAAAGTGGGATATTTATTATAGCAAAAAGTAAAAAATATTGTTTTTTTTCCAAAATTGTCGCTCCTTTTTTGTTTATAGCGCAAAAAATAAAAACCACAGAGGTGATCAAATACCACCAAAAGAAAGCTCTATTTGTGGGGGAAAAAAAACGTCAAATTTGTTTAAGTACAGCATTGCTCGAACACGCAGTTAAAGCGACGCAGTGTCAAATCGCAAAAAATGCTCTGGTCATTAAGGGGGTAAAACCTTCCGGGGCTGAAGTGGTTAATAAAAACTCTCAGTTTAAGAAAAAAATAGTTTCTTGGCTGTCTCTTGGCAACTTGAAGTTTCAGCTCCCTCTATACATTTCCTATAGGATTAAGATCTGGATACTGACTAGGCCACTCCATGACATTAATGTGCTTCTTCTTGAGCCACTCCCTTGTTGCCTTGGCTGTATGTTTTGTATCATTGTCATGCTGGAAGACCCATCTATGACCCATCTTCAGTGTTCTGGCTGAGGGAAGAAGGTTCTCATCTAAGATTTTACAATACATGGCCCCGTCCATTGGCCCCTCAATGCGGCAAAGTTGGCCTGTACCTTTAGCAGAGAAACAGCCCCAAATCATAATGTTTCCACCTCCATGGTTGACTGTAGGGATGGTGTTCTTAGGGTCATAGTCAGCTTTTTTCTTCCTCCAAACACAGTGAGTCAAGTTAATGCCAAAGAGCTCAATTTTGGTCTCATCTGACCACAGCACTTTCTCCCAATCCTTCTCTGAATCATTTAGATCAGGGGTCTCAAACTGGTGGCCCTCCAGCTGTTGCAAAACTACAAGTCCCATGAAGCATTGCAGGGCTGACAGTTACAAGCATGACTCCATCAGGCAGAGGCATGATGGGACTTGTAGTTCTGCAATAGCTGGAGGGCCGCCAGTTTGAGACCCCTGATTTAGATGTTCATTGGCATGACTGTCCATGTGTCTTCTTGAGGAGGGGGACCCGCCATGATTGGAGGAAGAAAATTCCTGACTATGACCCTAAGAACACCATCCCTACAGTCAAGCCCGGAGGTGGAAACATTTCGCTGCCATATATGACATTTCTCCTAATATCAGGAAATATCTTGTATCATATTTATAAATGAAACAGACTCACCACAATACACTCCTGACACCCCGATAATAATCAGGATGAGGGGGATCATCTTCTTCCTCCTCACAGAGACCCCAAAACACAGAACCGTCCTCTACACAGCTCAGGGAAGAGTCACACAGTGAGTCAGGAATCTGTATACAAGAGGGCGGAGCTGTGTGCAGATTGGATGATCTCAGCTATCTCTCCAATCATAAAATTAAAAACAGAGCTGATCATCAGTTGCCGGGTAGAGGGAGGTGTACAGGATGGAACAGTGCAGTATATAGAAGGAGAAAGTGAAAGTAAAATGTGATCTGTACACAAAATCTCCAATATTTTCTTCTAGAAGGATCTTCATCACACTGCCTACTGACACTTCATCATCAATGTGATTAGAATTTACCTCCCCTGGTCCTCCCTCCACCATCATCAACATGATAATGAAATATTCTTGAATGACATATACCAGGATTTTTGTTTACAAGTTTAAATCAGTATTTTTTGTTAGAAAATGACTTAAAACCCCCAAACATTATACTTTCTTTTTAGCAGAGACCCTAGCATAGCCGCCAATAGTCCTGAATTTCCCGGGACATTCCCGGGCTTTAGACCCTCTTCCCGATTTTCGTGTTTCCTGGGAAATGTCCCGGGAAATCCCTTTTCTCTTATCGTCCAGGGACTAACACAGCCTCTTAAACACTTGACCCGTGGGTTATGTCCCTGCTTGCAGGAGAAGACCTAGGCAGAATGTGAAATGTTATACATATGTAGCAGGGTCTCTAAATTTAGGTGGGACACCCAGGTGTGTAAGTATGGGAACAGTGGACCCTTTGTGTTCGTGGAGGATTGGATGGTGTGATAATCTCCTTGGCCTCTGTGTGGCGGGGTACTTGGAGGCTCAAGGTAGATTTGCCATTACAGTGCTACCCTTTTTGTCCCTTTCCGGAGATGGTACGGCGAGGGCGGGGAACCTGCCGTGGTGTCGATGGGAGGAGATAAAAGGGGGAGACGCCCTAACCATGAGGTCTGTCCTCTGGAGGATTTTCTTCACGCACCCAGGCACCTTAGGCCTGGGTGCGGGTGGTTCTGGATTCCGGCCCAGGCGCCCTAGGCCTGACCGGAATGGAGTTGGAGTCCATCCCAGGCACCTTCAGCCTGGGGTGAGGTACTATACTAGGAGGCCTGGGGTCCAGTGACTTCGACTGGATCCCGCGAGGGTGGAGACGTCCGAGGGTCCCTGAGGTGAGGAGGCCGGGGAGGTTACCCATTCGGAGAGTCTGGAGCAGCATCAACCCAGTGACGGATGGGCCTCTGGTAACTCCCTTGGAGGGACATCTTCCCCTGATAGGGGCCGCAGCGCAGCGAAGGTACTCCTATCTACGTTCTCTTGAGTCGCTGGTAGAGACTCTCAGATTCTAAGTCCTTTCTAGCTGAATGCTATAGTAACCGCTGGCGAGATCGCAGTGGTTTAGTTGATAACCAGGATAGTGCCTCGACCAGCTCACCCCCGTATCAAAATGTTATCAAGTCGCAACCAGTTGGCTACTGAAGCACTGTTTATTGTGAGATGTACAATAAAGCAAGAGTTGGACTTTGATCGGTGTGTGGAACTCTGGTTAATGGGAGCAGAGGGAAATGTTGACACAGCAGGACTTGATTCTAGACAAAAGCACATAGGCCCGAGGAAATATCTGGTGCTGGCCTTCACCTCACTCACAGCTATGGGGAGGACATGGGCCGTAGCGCATCTCACCCTGTCATGTGACATACCCCTAGACAAAGGAGATGGGGTGAGGCCGCTACACATACATTCTAAAAAACCAGAGCTGAACAGCCCCGCCCAGGGGGGTGGTCCCTCCAGACATAACCCTCCCACTGCAGTCAGCAGACCCTTTTTTTCTGCCTAGCAGGAGAAGACGTGGCTCTCTCAGGAGTCAGTCTCCTGACCTATTTTTATTCCTTTTTGGAATTTTTTTTCTTGTTTTATTTTTTGATACTTCTATCAACTGTCGGCTGGGCAACAGATTGGGTACAAGATATCCTCGTAGTCTTCCCTGTTCGACCAGCGAGCGTGCTGATCCTCGCCTTGTGTGCGTGAGACTCAGTTCACGACATACCCCACGACTCCAGGGGTGGCCGGTGGGCTTTCATGCTCCGCGGTCCTCTCAAGATTGAACAGTCCTGCTGTATATTTTGCGGTGGACCGGGCCGGCAGCTACTCAGTACCGCACTGTGATAGTCCTGTCAGAAACACATCAGTGGGTCCCTCAGGGGATGGGTAAGTAGTCTCTCCTGCCTGAGTGAGGTACATGCTGTGTGTTTCTCTGTGTGGGGGATTTTCCCTGTCTCCCCCTGTTTTATTGTCACTCTCTGTCACCATTGCTGGCGCTGTGCTGTGTGGGGTGCCTGGGGGTCATACTGTCCTGGGGAGGGGGGGGCTCATGGTAGTCTGCATGTCGCTGGGGCTGTTTTCTGGGAGTTTTGGGGCCTGGGCGCTGATCGGCCCCATGTTTGTGTTTCCCCATTTACTTTGCATTGGCGGCCATCTTGCCGTGGATCGCCTGAGCACATTGCGGCGGCCATTTTCTTGAAGCCGCGCGCGTTTTTTTTGCATGTGTTTGGCCTCTAGCGCTGCTGAGAACTGCGCAAATCTCCTCACTCTCCCTCACAGCTCACTTGCGCTGATACAGCGCGGCGCAGACAGCGGAACCGAGCGGTCCTGGTTCGGGTTGGTGAGTCCCCTGGGCATTCCCCTACTCAGTCAGCACAGCCTGTGGGTGGACTTTTTTTCTGAGGAGTCTCAGAGAGGGACAATTATGGAGTCTGTGTCACCAGCTTCACCATGCATGTCAGAGGCAACAGGCAGTGCTCCAGCACATGCGGTCCCTATGGACCAGTTGTCGGCAGTCCTGGAATCATTTCTTACCAGGATGGAAGCGGTGTGCGAGCGCAAGGGAGCTAAAAAGCGCTCTCTCCCCACATTATCTCCACAAGGGGAATGCTCTGATTCAGATATGGGCCTAGCTGCTGCTGCTCAGGACCCTAGCTCTGAATATTTTGATGGTTTTGAACAGGACATTCCTTGTGGGGAAGACTCCAGTTCTGAGTCAGTAAATGACAGGGCGCTTGTTAGTGAACTCATTGATGCTGTGAGGGACACTCTCAAGCTGAATGCTGCGGCTGCGGAACCTCAGGCGGAGGCATTCTCCTTTGGTTCTTTTAAGGCCAAGCCTTCTAAAAAGGTTTTTCCATATGCACCTTTCTTTGACCAGTTCATTGACCAGGTTTGGGAAAAGCCGCAGAAGACTTTTATGGTCCCGCGGCGTTTGTCTATCAGATACCCCTTTGAAGAAGCCCTACTTAAAAAGTGGGCTTCTCCCCCAGTGGTCGACCCTCCGGTTGCCCGTTTGAACAAGGCCACCCCTCTCCCAATGGAGGGGACTCCTGCATTTAAGGACCCCGCTGACAGAAGGTCAGAAGTGGTGAGCAGAGCCATGTTTGCCTTGTTGGGATCCGCCTTACGGCCTGTTGTAGCGGCGACCCTTGTGCCTCAGACACTCACGGAATGGGCAAAAATTTTGCACCAGACTGTGCAGGAGCATAATCTTCCTCCAGACACTATTACTCTGGCCCACCAAATGGTGCAGGGCCTGATATATGTGTGCGACGCCACTTTGGACGCGACCCCTTTAACATCCAGGGCCTCTGTTTCTGCAGTGGTGTTGCATCGTCTTATCTGGTTAAAATGCTGGTCTGCTGATCTAGCCTCTAAGAAGCTCCTGACGGATCTGCCCTTTAAGGGTGGTAGACTTTTTGGTGCTGCTCTGGATGACATCATCAAGGATGTCACGGGAGGTAAAAGCACTCTTCTTCCTTTCCAGCAAAAAAGGTTTTTTTTTCGTCACTCAGAGTCCACGGGTAAGCCCTCCCAGACTGACAACAGTGCGGCTGGTGGACACAAGCGCCCTTGGGTGCGTAAGCCGAACAAAGCAGCTCCCAAGCCCGACTCCGCGTGAAGTCTTGCCCCCGCCTGACTCTTGGGTGGGGGGACGACTTTGCAGGTTCACGGATCGGTGGACCTCCCGTATCTCCAACCGGTGGGTGTGCGAGGTGGTCACCTCAGGAAACAAGATAGAGTTTCGTTCCTGGCCCCCAGACAGATTCTTTCCCTCAAATCTCCCTCTCCTTCCTGTCCGTCGGGCAGCCCTCTTAGGGGCCGTACAGGATTTGATCAGGTCCAGGGTGATTGTACCGGTTCCGTCACAGGAGAGGTTTCAGGGGTTCTACTCGAATCTGTTTGTTGTCCCAAAAAAGGACGGGGTTTGGCCAATCCTGGACCTCAAGGCCCTGAATGCCTTTGTAAAGGTGCAAAAGTTCCGCATGGAATCCATTCGGAAGGTGATCGCTACACTCCATCAAGGGGATTTTCTGGCGTCCTTGGACATCAAGGACGCCTACTTGCATGTTCCGATCTGCGCAAGTCACCAGAATTTTCTGCGCATTGCGATTGGCGAAGTCCACTATCAATTTGTGGCTCTTCCCTTCGGCCTAGCCTCGGCACCAAGGGTGTTTACCAAGGTGCTTGCTCCGGTTCTAGCTTTGCTGTGACAGCGAGGCATTGCTATCGTGGGCTATCTGGACGATCTTCTTCTAAGAGCAGACAATGGCTCAGAATTAGAAGAAAGTGTGACTATCGTCAGTCAGACCCTCAGGGACTTCGGGTGGCTCCTGAACATTCAGAAGTCGGTCCTGGACTCAGCATTTGGAGTATCTAGGTCTGATCCTGGACTCCTTGGAGGCTAAGGTATTCCTACCCCCGGAGAAGATACTGACACTTCAGTCTGCAGTGCGGGTCCTGACGTCCCGAAAATGGTCGTCAATCCGTTTTTGCATGAGACTCCTGGGATTTATGGTGGCCTCGTTCGAAGCCGTTCCGTATGCCCAATCACACACACGGGCATTACAGAAAGAGATCCTGTCCACTTGGGACAAATTCCCGTTGTCCTTGGATCTTCAGATCCAGGTGAGTCACCCAGTCAGTGCGTCCCTGGAGTGGTGGTTGAGGTCCCCGTCTCTTCGGTCCAGGAAGTCGTTCCTCCCTATCCAGTGGACGGTGATCACGATGGACGCCAGCCTGACGGGCTGGGGTGGAGTCTGGGGAGTCCTGTCAGCCCAAGGACTTTGGACTCCGGATGAAGCCCGTTTACCGATCAATGTTCTGAAAATATGGGCAATCAGACTGTGCCTCTCCTCGTGGTCGGAGAGTTTACAGGGTCGCTCCCTCAGGATCCAGTCGGACAACGCCACGGCGGTGGCATATGTCAACCATCAAGGGGGGACTTGGAGCTCAGCTGCGGCTTCCGAGGTCGTCCGCATCCTAAGGTGGGCCAAAAGAAGCGTGCCGGCTCTGTCGGGCGTCTACATTCCGGGCGTAGACAATTGGCAGGCGGACTATCTGAGTCGCCAGACGCTGGACCAGGGAGAGTGGTCCTTGCACCCGGAGGTTTTTCAAATTCTGTGCCGGCGGTGGGGCACGCCGGATGTGGACTTGATGGCCTCTCGACTCAATCGCAAGGTGTCGAGGTTTGTGACCAGGTCCAGGGATCCTTGGGCGGATGCCTTGGATGCGTTGGTGGCCCCATGGGGTCATTATCACCTGATATATGCTTATCCTCCGCTGCAGCTGCTCCCTCGCCTGCTGCGCAGGGTGGCGACCGAGGGGATTCCGGTGATCCTCATTGCTCTGGATTGGCCTCGGCGTCATTGGTACGCCGATCTGGTACGTCTCGTCATGGACGTTCCTTGGCGGTTTCCAATGAGGGAGGACCTTCTGTCTCAAGGTCCTATATTTCATCCTACTTTACAGTCTCTGGCTTTAACGACATGGCTATTGAAAGCCAGGTGCTGAGAGACCAAGGTCTCTCGGATTCAGTCGTTTCGACCATGTTAAGGGCACAGAAGTCTTCCTCCAGAAAGATCTATCACCGTACCTGGAAACCTTACATTGCCATGTGCGAAGAGCTGGACTGGCGTCCACGGACGTATTCCGTCCCCAGAATCCTGCGGTTCTTGCAGCGTGGCGTGACCCAAAAGCTTGCTTTGAGTACCATTAAGGGTCAGATTTCAGCGACCGCTAGCGGGTCATTCCTTGGTTAGCACCTTTGTGCAGGGGGTTCGCCATGTGCTCCCTCCTGTTAAACCTCCTCTCCCTCCTTGGGATCTGAATTTGGTGCTCTCGGTTCTCCAGGAACCTCCCTTTGAAAATATCAGAGATATTCCCCTCTTGACCTTGTCTCAGAAGGTGGCCTTCTTAGTGGCCATTACTTCTGTTAGACGGGTGTCTGAGTTGGCGGCCTTGTCCTGCAAGTCGCCCTATTTGGTCATCCATAAGGATAAGGTGGTGTTGCGTCCGCGACCTTCTTTTTTGCCAAAGGTGGTCTCGGCCTTTCACCTAAATGAGGACATTGTCCTCCCATCCTTGTGTCCTCACCCATCGCATCCCAGAAAGTTTGCGCTTCACACATTGGATGTGGTACGGGCCATGCGGGTGTACCTGTCTGCTACTGCTTCTATTCGGAAGTCTGAATCACTGTTTGTGTCTGTCTCTGGTCCAAAACAGGGCCAAGCGGTTTCGTCTGCCACCATTTCTAGGTGGATCAGACAGGCCGTCATACAGGCCTGTAACGGGAGGGCCCAGGGAACCTAGAATCTCCTAGAAAGTATGAGATACCCATGCTTCAGGTCAGGGCCGATTCTAGGGTCACAGACGCCTGGGTGCAGAAATATTTCTGGCGCCCCCACATGGGCGTGGTCACCATCTTACCAACTCCTCCCCTTTACAAATGTTTCTAGGGCAACGACTCAAACACAGAGATGCTCCCCTAAGAAGTCTTCGTTACCCTAGGATCCGCCCATGATCTTTTAACAATTAAGAAAATACTGGAAGAGAGTACACTAATGAGACCTGGAGGGGAGTCTCTCTGATGAACACAAAGAGGGCTTCTGTTAGAGAGTGCCCCAAGACATACTACAGGAGATGCTCAGAGACTGTAGACATAATACAAGAGACGGTCAGAGACTGCAATCATAGTACAGGAGATGGTCAGAGAGTGCAGACATATTACAGGATACGGTCAGAGAGTGCAGACATATTACAGGAGATGGTCAGAGACTGCAGACATACTACAGGAGATGGTCAGAGACTGGAGATATAATACAGGAGATGGTCAGAGACTGCAGATATAATACAGGAGATGGTCAGAGACTGCAGTTCCTATGGACACTAGTAGATAATGGCCGATCGGCCCTCTCACCTGACCCAGCAACAACGGTTCCTTTGATCAGGAGTCAGCTCACTCTGAATTGCCCATGGCGACTCCGCTGGGTAGAGCCCAGGTCTGTATTCTGGCAATGACTCCATTCTTTTTTACACCAGGGATGGCGCCAGGCTGTGTGGCTTTCACTCTGGTGGCGCAGGGCAGCGGGGTTCTCTCTCTGATGGTGTTCTCTCAGCACTGTCCACTCCCTCTGGAGTCCTGGGTGCACTTCCCTGAAAGCTTTCCTGGGCTCCTGGCTCTCTCTCTCTCTCCCATTCAGCTGGGCATGCTGTGTGGGCTGCAGTTTCTTTGTTACAGTGGGGCTGCCAGTCCTCGAACTACATGTCCCGCAATCCTCTTCTCTGCTCCTTTTTCTATTCTATTTCTTCCCTGGCCGATATGAAGGTGGGGGGAAGAAACATAGTGGGCGGCTGTGCTGGCAAGCGCCGCTCACTAGTACAGCATTGCGTGCGAGGAGGAGAGGGAGGGGGGAAAGAAGAGCCCGCAGCTGCAGTGGCGTCACCCCCCTTCCACCACCTATAGTCGCCCCTCAGTACAGACCCCCTCCACTAAGTATAGACCCCCTCCGTCAGTGCAGACTCCCCACTAAGTATAAACCCCTCCCTCAGTACAGACCCCCAAGGACAAACCACCCCCTCCATTAGTACAGACCCCCCCAGGACAAACCAATCCATCTCCATTAGTACAGACTCCCCAGGACAAACCCCCCCCATTAGCACAGACCCCCAGGACAAACTCTCCCATTAGTAAAGACTCCCCCCCAAGACAAACCCCCCCTCCATTCGTACAGACCCCTCCAGGACAACCCCCCATAGTACAGACTCCCTTCAGGACAACCCCCCCATAGTACAGACTCCCCCCAGGACAAACCCCCCCCATTAGTACAGACTCCCCCCAGGAGAAACCCACCCCTCCATTAGTACAGACTGCCCCAGGACAAACCACCCCCCAACTTTAGTACAGACCCCTCCAGGACAACCCCCCCATTAGTACAGACTCCCCCAGGACAACCCCCCCTCCATTAATACAGACCCCCCAGGACAAACCCCCCCCCTTAGCCCAGACCCCTCCAGGACAACCCCCCCATTAGTAAAGACTCCCCCCAGGACAAACCCCCCTCCATTAGTACAGACCCCTCCAGGACAACCCCCCATTAGTACAGACTCCCCCCAGGACAAACCCAGCCTCCATTAGTACAGACCCCCCAGGACAAACCCCCCTCTCCATTAGTACAGACTCCCCCCAGGACAAACCCCCCTCTCTATTATTACAGACCCCCCAGGACAACCCCCCCATTAGTACAGACTCTCCCCAAGACAAACCCCGCCTCCATTAGTACAGACCCCCTCCAGGACAACCCCCCCATTAGTACAGAATCCCCCCATTAGTAAAGACTCCCCCCAGGACAAACCCCCCTCCATTAGTACAGACCCCCCCAGGACAACCCCCCATTAGTACAGACTCCCCCCAGGACAAACCCAGCCTCCATTAGTACAGACCCCCCCCAGGACAAACCCCCCTCTCCATGAGTACAGACTCCCCCCAGGACAAACCCCCCTCTCTATTAGTACAGACCCCCCAGGACAACCCCCCCATTAGTACAGACTCCCCCCAAGACAAACCCCGCCTCCATTAGTACAGACCCCTCCAGGACAACCCCCCCATTAGTACAGACCCCTCCAGGACAACCCCCCATTAGTACAGACTCCCCCCAGGACAAACCCCCCTCCACTAATACAGACCCCCCAGGAAGAACCCCCCCATTAGTCCAGACCCCTCCAAGACAAACCCCCCCAGGACAAACCCCCCCATTAGTACAGACTCCCCCCAGGACAAACCCCCCCTCCGGCCCCCTCCATTAGTCCCCCCCCATTACATACATAAAAACACTCGGCGGCAGCTGAAGAGGAGAGGACAATGTGCAGCCGCGCCGCCCGGGTGGAGCACAGATCACAGCAGCAGCAGGCAGGAGCTAAGACACAGAGAGGAGGAGAAGGCACGGACCGCCCCCTCAGCGACGGCATTGCGCGGCTTGTCTCTCTCCACACAGAGAGAGCCGCTCTAAGCTCTGCTTCACTCTCCTCCTCTGACAGGAGGAAGGAGGAGGGAGGGGGGGAACGCCGGGCTTAGGTTTGAAAAACACATCGGCGGCGGCGACTAGCACGGACAAGGAGAGGAGGTGGAGAATAGAGGGGAGCACTCTGGCGCTTCAGCGCCCCCACCTCTGTGGCGACTGGGTGAACTGCACCCCCCGCACCATATATAGGATCGGCCCTGCTTCAGGTTCCCCAATGCCTCTTATGTGTAAACCACCCTGTGTCTCTATTAGGGGCACAGGGTGAATGAGAACCCCACTATGATCTGTGCTAATCAGATTCAATGCTGTATATACATTGTATAGATTGCGTGTATACTGTGTGTGGGCTGTTATGTAATAATTGCTGTGATGGGGTGTGATTGCATTCTATTGTCTATTGTGAATAGTGATAATTAAGTCTGTAATTATAGGTATTGGACTCTAGCAGACCGTCTGGCTGGGGAACACAAAAGGTCATGCATAATCATTTAAACTGAAATGTGGATTGGGAGACAAAAGCTAGCCTACTGTCATATGTCTGAATCATCAGCTGTAGTTAAGTAGCTCATGTAAATTAGCTCTGGTCAAAGATGCATTGTGAGAGAAATTAAGAAACTCCCCTCTGTGTGTATAAAAAGACCTGTTTTCTCAATAAAGAGTCAGTCTATTCTGGAAAGATACAGAGCGTTGTCTCGTACTTTGGAAGGATTAATCCTATGGGAAGTGGTCGCCTGACTGTGGAGGATCGGTAGCGAATGTGTGTCCAGGAGAGGAAATATCTGAAACGTCGTTAACCCCCTTTCATGTTTGGGGTGTCGTTACAAGGCCTTTGCCCTCAAGGGCGCCTCCCTTTTCCGGTTAGTGCGCATTCCACCAGGGCAATTGGTGCTTCCTGGGCTTTCCGACATCAAGCGTCGGTTGCACAAGTGTGCAAGGCGGCGACCTGGTCGTCCGTTCATACCTTTTCTAAGTTCTATAAGGTTGATGTGGCTGCATCTTCGGATGCTTCCTTCGGCCGCAAGGTGTTGCAGGCCAATGTTTAATGTTGCAACTCCTTCGTTGAGGAGCTCTGCCTTGTTTGGAGTGAAGTTTTTGGTTTTCCATTTATACTGCTCCCATCCCTCTTGACACTGCCTTGGGACATCCCACTGGTAAAGTGTAAGAGAGGCTGTGTCAGTCCATGGACGATAAGAGAAAATAGGATTTTTGTACTCACCGTAAAATCCATTTCTCTGACGTCCATGGACTGACACAGCACCCACCCTTCTTTTCAAGGTTTGTACTGCTTTGTTACGAACTGAGGTCTGCTGACTGCAGTGGGAGGGTTATGTCCGGAGGGACCACCCCCCTGGGCGGGGCTGTTCAGCTCTGGCTTTTTAGAATGTATGTATAACATTTCACATTCTGCCTAGGTCTTCTTCTGCAAGCAGGGACATAACCCACGGGTAAAGTGTAAGAGAGATAAAGGGAGGCTCATGGTGCAGTATAATGATAGTCCCTTTATTTAACCACTTAACGACCGCTCACTGTATATATACGTTGGCAGAATGGCACCGGCAGGCACAATCACGTAGAGCATACGTGATTGCCTTTGTATAGTTGGGGGGTCCAATCGGACCCCCCTCCTATACAGTGAGCGGTGGCTAAGTGTCCGGGAGCGTTCCGGGATGAGGGGGCAGCCATTCGTTTCCGGCCACCCCCTCGCGATCACTCCCGGCGAATGGAAATGCCCCCTCTGTCTGTGTCAGACAGAGGAAGCAGGAGGAAGTGATGTCTTCTCTTGTACGGCACTCGGTATATGTGAGCGCCGCACCAGAGATGACATCAGGTCAGTGCACACAACACTACACTGACACCAGGACACATAGGGACATAAATCGCCCCCCCAGGCCCCCCCAGACACCCCAGATCACCCCCCAGATCACCCCCCCAGCCCCCAGTCACAGTGTCACTGATTGATCACTGCAATCAGTGACATTTGTGACTGTAAAAGTGTCACCAAAGTTTAGTCTTAGGTCCAGTGTAGCCCCCTAACCCCCCCTAATAAAGGTTTAGCCCCCTTGATCGCCCCCCAGGTAACCCTTTCACCCCCATAACCACTGTCGCTAAGCGATCGTTTTTCTAAACGCTGTCTTAGTGTCGGTGATGCAGATCGGTAGCTGGTAATTTTTTTTAAGTTCGCCGCAGGTTTTTATAGCGTCAGGTACCCCCATATATTATCTAATAAAGATTTTAACCCCCTGATTGCCCCTAGTTAACCCTTTCACCAGTGATCACCATATAAGTGTTACGGGTGACGCTGGTTAGTTAGTTTGCTTTTTATAGTGTCAGGGCACCCGCCGTATATAACCCAATAAAGGTTTAACCCCCTGATCGCCCGGCGGGTGATATCAATTAGGTTTTAGCGTCAGAGAGGGTCTGCGTCACACCTCAGGCAGCGTCAGGTTAGTGCCAGTAACGCTAACACCCACACGTGAAGCATACACCCCCCTTAGTGGTATAGTATCTGAACAGATCAATATCTGATCTGATCAGATCTATACTAGCGTCCCCAGCAGTTTAGGGTTCCCAAAAACGCAGTGTTAGCGGGATCAGCCCAGATACCTGCTGGCACCTGCGTTTTGCCCCTCCGTCCAGCCCAGGCCACCCAAGTGCAGTATCGATCGATCACTGTCACTTACAAAAAAAAAACACACATAACTGCAGCGTTCGCAGAGACAGGCCTGATCCCTGCGACTCCAGTGCTGTAGGAGGTGATTTCACCACCACAGTTAAAAAAAAAAAGGAAATATGCCGAAGCATTGGGGCAGCAGGGGCGGAGGAGCGATTTTGCTCCTAATGCCGCGTACATACGGTCGAAATTCCGACGGAGGCTTGCCCGTGGAAAAGTCCGACCATGTGTGTGCGGCATAACTTTTTTGCGGGAGGATGCCCCCATGCTTCGGCATATATAAATGGTGCGTGTATGCCCATCATTGGAAGTGGGTGGATGAAGGGCGGTATTCTAATGATCAATCTCTTTTTTCGTTCAGCCAACTGGCTGCATGAAAAAAAAAGATTACAATACATGTCCAACAAGGACCAGCAACGTACTGGTATGTTGCTGGACTTTGAATGTTTATACCAGAATGATGCCTGCGGGTTTAGGTATCATCTTGGTATCATTCTTTTCAGCCTGCGGCCGGCTTTCATGTAAAAGCAATCCTAGCGGCTAATTAGCCTCTGGACTGCTTTTACAAGCAGTGGGAGGGAATGCCCCCCCCGGATATAAAAAGCGCCATTGGGAAATTGGGAAAGCATTTTATCACACCGATCTTGGTGTGGTCAGATGCTTTGAGGGCAGAGGAAAAATCTAGGGTCTAGAAGACCCCAGTTTTTTCAAAAAAAGAGTACCTGTCACTACCTATTGCTATCATAGGGGATATTTACATTCCCTGAGATAACAATAAAAATGATAAAAAAAAAATACTTGGAAGGAACAATTTAAAAATAAAATAAAAAAGCAAAATTAATAATAAAAAAAAAAAGAAAAAAAAAAAAGCACCCTTGTCCTGCCCTGCTCTTGCCCAATGGCAAACGCAAGCGTCGGTCTGGCGTCATATGTAAACAGCAATTGCACAATGCATGTGAGGTATCACCGCGAAGGTCAGATCGAGGGCAGTCATTTTATCAGTAGACTTCCTCTGTAAATCTACTGGGGTAACCTGTAAAGGCGTTTAAAGGCTTTTAAAAATGTATGTAGTTTGTCGCCAATGCGCGTTTGTGCGAAATTTTAAAGCATGTCGTGTTTGGTATCTATGTACTCGGCCTAAGATCATCTTTTTTATTTCATCAAACATTTGGGCAATATAGTGTGTTTTAGTGCATTAAAATTAAAAAAAGTGTATTTTTTAACCCAAAAAATGCGTTTGAAAAATCGCTGTGCAAATACTGTGTAGAAAAAAAAAATGCAACACCCACCATTTTAATCTGTAGGGCCTTTGCTTTAAAAATATATATAATGTTTGGGGGTTCAACATAATTTTCTTGCAAAAAAAAAAATGTTTTCATGTAAACAAAAAGTGTCAAAAAGGGCTTTGTCTTCAAGTGGTTAGAAGAGTGGATGTAAGCTTCCTAATGTTGTGTATAAAATGCCAGAACAGTTCAAAACCCCCCCAAATGACCCCATTTTGGAAAGTAGACACCCCAAGCTATATACTGAGAGGCATGTCGAGTCCATGGAATATTTTATATGTTGACACAAGTTGCGGAAAAACGACAATTTTTTTTTTTTTTTTGCACAAAGTTGTCACTAAATGATATATTGCTCAAACATGCCATGGGCATATGTGGAATTACACCCCAAAATACATTCTGTTGCTTCTCCTGAGTACGGGGATACCACATGTGTGAGACTTTTTGGGAGCCTAGCCACGTACGGGACCCCAAAAACCAAGCACCGCCTTCAGGCTTTCTAAGGGTGTAAATTTTTGATTTCACTTCTCACTGCCTATCACAGTTTCAGAGGCCATGGAATGCCCAGATGGCACAAAACCCCCCCAAATGACCCCATTTTGGAAAGTAGACACCCCAAGCTATTTGCTGAGAGGTATTGTGAGTATTTTGCAGATCTCGCTTTTTGTCACAAAGTTTTGAAAATTGAAAAAAAAAAATATATATATATATATTTTCTTTCTTCATTTTCAAAAACAAATGAGAGCTGTAAAATACTCGCCATGCCTCTCAGCAAATAGATTGGGGTATCTATATTCCAAAATAGGGTCCTTTGGGGGGGTTTTGTGCTATTTTGGCATTTTATGGCCTTCGAAACTGTGATAGGTAGTGAGGAGTGAAATCAAAAATTTGTGCCTAGAAATCCTGAAGGCGGTGCTTGGTTTTCGGGGTCCCGTACGCGGCTAGGCTCCTAAAAAGTCCCACACATGTGGTATCCCTGTACTCAGGAGAAGCAGAAAAATGTATTTTGGGGTGTAATTCCACATATAACCATGGCGTGTGTGAGCAATATATCATTTAGTGACAACTTTTTGTAATTTTTTTTTATTTGATTTTTTTTTGTCATTATTCAATCACTTGGGACAAAAAAATATATATTCAATGGGCTCAACAGGCCTCTCAGCAATTTCCTTGGGGTGTCTACTTTCTAAAATGGGGTCATTTGGGGGGGTTTTGTGCTATTTTGGCATTTTATGGCCTTCGAAACTGTGATAGGTAGTGAGGAGTGAAATCAAAAATTTGCGCCCTTAGAAATCCTGAAGGCGGTGCTTGGTTTCCGGGGTCCCGTACGCGGCTAGGCTCCCAAAAAGTCCCACACATGTGGTATCCCCGTACTCAGGAGAAGCAGCAAAATGTATTTTGGGGTGAAATTCCACATATAACCATGGCATGTGTGAGCAATATATCATTTAGTGACAACTTTTTGTAATTTTTTTTTTTTTTTTAGTCATTATTCAATCACTTAAGACAAAAAAATAAAATTCAATGGGCTCAACATGCCTCTCAGCAATTTCCTTGGGGTGTCTACTTTCCAAAATGGGGTCATTTGGGGGGGTTTTGTACTGCCCTGTAGTGATGAGCCGAACACCCCCGGGTTCGGTTCGCACCAGAACCCGCGAACGGACCGAAAGTTCGAACGAACATTAGAACCCTATTAAATACAATGGATGCGAACGTTCGAATTCTAAAGTGCTAATTATAACAACTATTATGCATGTTATTGTCCTAAAAAGGGTTTGGGAACCCGGGTTCTGCACCAGGGGACATGTATCAATGCAAAAATAAGTTTTAAAAACGGTCGTTTTCCGGGAGCAGTCATTTTAATGATGCATAAAGTGAAAAAAAAAAAGTCAAATATTCCTTTAAATATCGTACCTGGGGGGTGTCTAAAGTATGCCTGTGAAGTGCCACGTGTTTCCCGTGTTTAGAACTGTCCCTGCACAAAATGACACTTCTAAAGGAAAAAAAAGCCATTTAAAACTGCTTGCGGCTTTAATGTAATGTCTGGTCCCGGTAATATGGATGAAAATCTTTAAGAAAAATGGCATAGCTACCCCATGACCCCCCCCCCTACCCCAGCCCATTACCAGCCCCTTTGGGTCTTGTATGGATATTAAGGGGAACCCCGCACATAAAATAAAAAAGGCCCTATATACTCTGAACAGCCGTATACAGGCGGTGCATACAAGACAGGGACTGTAGGTTTGTTCTTATGTAGAATCTGTTTGTAATTTTGAACAGGTACATTGTTGAAGTGTAGCTCCAGACCAAAAATCTATTTTTAAACTTTTTGGAAAACATAGGTAAGGGTTATCACCCCTGTAACATTTGTTTTGCTGTCTGTGCCCCTGTTCAGAACATTTCACCTCACTTTCCGTCCTAATGACAACTGTTTTTGAAATGTGGTGTTTTTCTTGAAACAAGGATTGCTGATAAAGCATCAGTACAGAGGAGACACCTTTCTCCCATATTTATTCTTACAGGAGAGAATTTTCCTTCCTAGTGGTAGATTTCCTCTCACTTCCTGTTGTCTTCTTGCGTTTGCAAGTAGGAGTCGTTTGTAAGTTGGATGTTTGAAAGTAGGGACCTGCCGTATATACTCTGCAGAAATAGGCCCCTTAGTTGTTGGTGTTGGCACAACACTGTAAGCACTCACAGTTACTCTTGGTTGGTGCTGGAACGCCCTGCTGTCAACTATTATATCAGGAATTTTAATTACATATAATTGTTGAACAGTGGTAGTAAAAATTGGGCCTTTGATGGTGGTGCTGGTGCCACAACACTGTAAGCCCTGACAGTTACTCTTGGTGGGTGCAGCAATGGGCCCTGCTGTGAATTATTAGATCAAGAATTGTAATTACATGCCCCTGTTGAACAGGGGCTGAAAAATTGGGCCTTAGGCACTGGTGGCACAACACTGCAACCCTTCACAGATACTGTACTTGGAGCACAGCAATGAGCCCTGTTGCAAAGTATTGCTTCAAAAATTGTAATGACACGCCCCTGTTAAACAGGGGCTGAAAAATTGGGCCTTAGGCACTGGTGGCACAACACTGCAACTCCTCACAGATACTGTACTTGGAGCACAGCAATGAGCCCTGTTGCAAAGTATTGCTTCAAAAATTGTAATTACACGCCACTGTTAAACAGGGGCTGAAAAATTGGGCGTTAGGCACTGGTGGCGGCACCCATAAACAAAAATGATCTTCCAAGCTATCATCATCAATCGTATCATTGAGGACTCGGAGGAGGAGGATAGGCAGTCAACATAACAGCACAGGCACTCAGCATCAGCATCAGTCTTGAAGGGATGTGACATTTTAAAATCAATTAGTCTGTTATATCAGCATCAGGTGTGTGGTAGCTGGTGGTGATCCAAGACTGGTTCATCTTGATGAAAGTCAGTCGATCAACCGAGTCGGTGGACAGGCGCACCCTGTGATCCGTGACAAATCCTCCAGCAGCACTGAATGTGCGTTCCGAAAGAACGCTGGATGCAGGACAGGCCAGTAGCTCAATTGCATACTGTGCAAGCTCTGGCCAGTGATCCATCCTCAAGACCCAGTAAGCCAGAGGATTTTCGGTGGGGAAGGTGTCCAAGTCTGACCTTGCCCCTAGATATTCCTGCACCATGTTTATCAGACGCTGGCGATGGTTGCTGGAACCGATCATACTTTGGGGCTGCGGACTAAAGAATTGTCTGAACGCATCGGTCAGACGGCCACCTTCCCCACCGCTCCTTCTTTGACTGGCCGAAGCCTCAGCAACTCGTTGTCCAGGACCAGGAGTTTGCAACCTCCCAGTCTCTGGGAACGCGTTGCACAGACCTTTCTGCAAGGCCTCCCGGAGTTGTCTCATCCTCTGCTCCCTCTGCGACGGTAACATAAGGTCCGCAACCTTACCCTTGTACCGTGGATCAAGGAGAGTGGCCAGCCAGTAATGGTCCCTCTCCTTGATCCGAAGAATACGAGGATCCTTCCGCAGACTTTGCAGGATCAGGGAGGCCATGCAGCGTAGGTTTGCTGAGGCATTCGCTCCGGAGTCCTCTGGGTCACTAAGGACGACATGATCCGCAGCCACCTCCTCCCAGCCACGTACAAGTCCACTGGTTTCTTGGGACTGTAAATCATCCCTAAAAGACTGCTGCTGATGATGCTGAGTGCCAGCCTCCACCTCCATGCTGACACAATCCTCCTCCTCCTCCTCCTCCTCCTCCTCCTCTTCCTGTGCGATGGGTGGGACAGAAGGAACACTGTCTGGGTAAAGGGGGCCTTGAGAGGCAAGGAAGTCCTCCTCTTCCTGCCTCTGTTCTGCCTCAAGTGCCCTGTCCATTATTCCACGCAGCGTGTGCTCCAACAGGTGGACAAGAGGTACAGTGTCACTGATGCATGCACTGTCACTGCTCACCATCCTCGTGGCCTCCTCAAATGGTGCCAGGACAGTGCATGCATCCCTGATCATGCCCCACTGGCGTGGAGAAAAAAAACCAAGCTCCCCTGACCCTGTCCTGGTGCCGTAGTCGCACAGGTACTCATTGATGGCCCTCTGCTGCGTGTGCAGCCGCTGCAGCATGGCCAACGTTGAGTTCCACCTGGTGGGCATGTCACATATAAGGCAGTTCTTGGGCAGGTTCAACTCCTTTTGCAGCTCAGCCAGGCGAGCACTGGCATTATAAGATCTGCGGAAATGCACACAGACTTTCCTGGCCTGCCTCAGGACATCCTGTAAGCCCGGGTACCTGCCCAAGAAGCGCTGCACCACCAGGTTAAGGACGTGAGCCACACAGGGCACATGGGTCAGTTGTCCCTGTCGGAGGGCGGAGAGGAGGTTGGTGCCATTGTCGCAAACCACCATTCCTGGCTTAAGCTGGCGTGGCGTCAACCACCTCTCGGCCTGGCCCTGCAGAGCAGACAGGACCTCTGCCCCAGTGTGGCTTCTGTCCCCCAAACACACCAGCGCAAGCACGGCATGGCATCTTTTTGCCTGCGTACTTGCGTAGCCCCGTGAACGGCTACGGAGCACCGCTGGTTCATAGGACAAACCACAGGAAGAGGCCATGGAGGAAGAAGAAGAGGAGGGGGTGGAGGAGAGAGGTGTGTCACAACCAGTAGTAGCATTTTGGAGGCGTGGCGGTGGGACAACCTCCAACACTACTGCACCTTGTCCTGAATCCTTCCCAGCTGCCAAAAGAGTGACCCAATGGGCCGTGAAAGAAAGGTAACGTCCCTGTCCATGCCTGCTGGACCATGAGTCAGCGGTAATATGCACCTTACCGCTGACCGCCCTGTCCAGCGAGGCCAAGACATTGCCTTCCACATGCCGGTAGAGAGCCGGAATAGCCTTCCGTGAGAAAAAGTGGCGTTTGGGAACCTGCCACTGAGGAACCGCACATTGCACAAACTCACGGAAGGGGGCCGAGTCTACCAACTGAAAAGGCAGCAGTTGAAGCGCTAGCAATTTAGCCAAGCTAGCATTCAACCGCTGGGCATGTGGATGGCTGGGAGTGAACTTCTTTCGACGGTCCAGCAGCTGGGGCAGGGAAATTTGCCTGCTAGAATCGGACGTCGGTGTACTGCTAGCAGAGTGGGCGCAAGTACTTGGCTGTGACACACCTAATTCTACACCTTCATTCCTCTCAGTGCATGTTTCAGAGAGGACTGAAGTTATAGTGGGGTTGGAGATCCCAGCTGATGCGGTGCAAGGAGAGGTCCGCTTTGTTCTTTGGTGTGGGTCTTTGAGGTAGGCTTGCCAACGAGCTGCATGGCAGGTCAACATATGTCTGGTCAGGCATGTGGTACCCAAGCGGCTGATGTTTTGGCCACGCGATATACGCTTGAGACATATGTTGCAAACAGCAGCTGTGCGATCTGATGCACTAGCCTCAAAAAAGGCCCACACCAAAGAACTTTTTGAATGACGGGCAGAGGCAGCGCCCTGCACAGGCGGAGCTCTGCGGTGTGATTCCGTCGGTGTACTGCCCTTACGCTGGCCACCAAAGGGCATCCTGCCTCGTTGGAGATGTGCCTCCTCCTCATCCTCCTCCTCCTCCTCTCTCCTATTAGGCACCCACGTGGAGTCATTGACCTCATCATCCCCTCCCTCCTCATCACTGGAGCCAATCTGGCAGTATGCTGCAGCTGCTGGAACATGACTGCCAGATTGGTGTCCTTCTTGAGCATCCCCTCTGTCTGCTCTCACGCTACTGCCTTCCTCTAGCTGGGTTTCATCATCAGACCCTTCGAAACGCTGGGCATCCTCCTGGAGCATGTACCCAACACTGTGCTGAAACAGTTCGGGGGACTCCTCAGGAGGAGGACATGGTGGGTCTAGGGAAGGAGTGACTGATGATTTGTCTGACATTGATACCAGGGAAGACGACGCTTTGGCAGCTGCTTTTCCAGTACCCTGAGCCTGGGTGAGAGAGGATGAGGAGGAGGAGGAGGGCTTGGTCATCCACTCTACCAAGTCTTCGGCATGATGTGGCTCAACATGTCCAGCTGCCGAAAAGAAGGACAAGCGTGTCCCATGGCCATGTGCTGATGACAATGCACCGCGTCCACGACCAGCACTGTTGCCCCCAGACACAGAGCCTGCTTGCCCTCTTTTATTGCCTCCTGACTGTCTGCCTCTCCTTGTTTGCCTTCCAGACATTCTAATAGATGGCCTGCAGGGAGATGGGAAAAAAGCAATAAGGGCTACCTTCAGGTGTCCTTCTCTGTCCCTTGAAACAAGGACTTTCACAGTGAAAGAAACTGACACTGTCCCTACCTAGAGTTTTCTATCCCTAGAATAAATGTTTTTTTTAATCACAATATAGCACAAGGACAATTCACTCAATGTCTCTCCAGGTCCCTGGAAACAAGGACTTGCAGAGTGAAAGAAACTGACACTGTCCCTACCTAGAGTTTTCTGTCCCTAGAATAAATGTTTTTTTTAAGCACAATATAGCACAAGGAAAATTAACTCACTGTCCTTACAGGTCCCTGGAAACAAGGACTTGCAGAGTGAAAGAAACTGACACTGTCCCTACCTAGAGTTTTCTGTCCCTAGAATAAATGTTTTTTTTAAGCACAATATAGCACAAGGACAATTAACTCACTGTCCTTACAGGTCCCTGGAAACAAGGACTTGCAGAGTGAAAAAAAAAAAACACTCTCCCTACCTAGAGTTTTCTGTCCCTAGAAAAAATGTTTTTTTTAATCACAATATAGCACAAGGAAAATTAACTCACTGTCCTTACAGGTCCCTGGAAACAAGGACTTGCAGAGTGAAAGAAAAAAAACACTCTCCCTACCTACAGTTTTCTGTCCCTAGAAAAAATGTTTTTTTTAATCACAATATAGCACAAGGAAAATTAACTCACTGTCCTTACAGGTCCCTGGAAACAAGGACTTGCAGAGTGAAAGAAACTGACACTGTCCCTACCTAGAGTTTTCTGTCCCTAGAATAAATGTTTTTTTTAAGCACAATATAGCACAAGGACAATTCACTCAATGTCTCTCCAGGTCCCTGGAAACAAGGACTTGCAGAGTGAAAGAAACTGACACTGTCCCTACCTAGAGTTTTCTGTCCCTAGAATAAATGTTTTTTTTAATCACAATATAGCACAAGGAAAATTAACTCACTGTCCTTACAGGTCCCTGGAAACAAGGACTTGCAGAGTGAAAGAAAAAAAACACTCTCCCTACCTACAGTTTTCTGTCCCTAGAAAAAATGTTTTTTTTAATCACAATATAGCACAAGGAAAATTAACTCACTGTCCTTACAGGTCCCTGGAAACAAGGACTTGCAGAGTGAAAGAAACTGACACTGTCCCTACCTAGAGTTTTCTGTCCCTAGAATAAATGTTTTTTTTAATCACAATATAGCACAAGGACAATTCACTCAATGTCTCTCCAGGTCCCTGGAAACAAGGACTTGCAGAGTGAAAGAAACTGACACTGTCCCTACCTAGAGTTTTCTGTCCCTAGAATAAATGTTTTTTTTAAGCACAATATAGCACAAGGACAATTAACTCACTGTCCTTACAGGTCCCTGGAAACAAGGACTTGCAGAGTGAAAGAAAAAAAACACTCTCCCTACCTACAGTTTTCTGTCCCTAGAAAAAATGTTTTTTTTAATCACAATATAGCACAAGGAAAATTAACTCACTGTCCTTACAGGTCCCTGGAAACAAGGACTTGCAGAGTGAAAGAAAAAAAACACTCTCCCTACCTACAGTTTTCTGTCCCTAGAAAAAATGTTTTTTTTAATCACAATATAGCACAAGGAAAATTAACTCACTGTCCTTACAGGTCCCTGGAAACAAGGACTTGCAGAGTGAAAGAAACTGACACTGTCCCTACCTAGAGTTTTCTGTCCCTAGAATAAATGTTTTTTTTAATCACAATATAGCACAAGGACAATTCACTCAATGTCTCTCCAGGTCCCTGGAAACAAGGACTTGCAGAGTGAAAGAAACTGACACTGTCCCTACCTAGAGTTTTCTGTCCCTAGAATAAATGTTTTTTTTAAGCACAATATAGCACAAGGACAATTAACTCACTGTCCTTACAGGTCCCTGGAAACAAGGACTTGCAGAGTGAAAAAAAAAAAAAACTCTCCCTACCTAGAGTTTTCTGTCCCTAGAAAAAATGTTTTTTTTAATCACAATATAGCACAAGGACAATTAACTCACTGTCCTTACAGGTCCCTGGAAACAAGGACTTGCAGAGTGAAAGAAACTGACACTGTCCCTACCTACAGTTTTCTGTCCCTAGAAAAAATGTTTTTTTTAATCACAATATAGCACAAGGAAAATTAACTCACTGTCCTTACAGGTCCCTGGAAACAAGGACTTGCAGAGTGAAAGAAACTGACACTGTCCCTACCTAGAGTTTTCTGTCCCTAGAATAAATGTTTTTTTTAATCACAATATAGCACAAGGAAAATTAACTCACTGTCCTTACAGGTCCCTGGAAACAAGGACTTGCAGAGTGAAAGAAAAAAAACACTCTCCCTACCTACAGTTTTCTGTCCCTAGAAAAAATGTTTTTTTTAATCACAATATAGCACAAGGAAAATTAACTCACTGTCCTTACAGGTCCCTGGAAACAAGGACTTGCAGAGTGAAAGAAACTGACACTGTCCCTACCTAGAGTTTTCTGTCCCTAGAATAAATGTTTTTTTTAATCACAATATAGCACAAGGACAATTCACTCAATGTCTCTCCAGGTCCCTGGAAACAAGGACTTGCAGAGTGAAAGAAACTGACACTGTCCCTACCTAGAGTTTTCTGTCCCTAGAATAAATGTTTTTTTTAAGCACAATATAGCACAAGGACAATTAACTCACTGTCCTTACAGGTCCCTGGAAACAAGGACTTGCAGAGTGAAAGAAAAAAAACACTCTCCCTACCTACAGTTTTCTGTCCCTAGAAAAAATGTTTTTTTTAATCACAATATAGCACAAGGAAAATTAACTCACTGTCCTTACAGGTCCCTGGAAACAAGGACTTGCAGAGTGAAAGAAAAAAAACAGTCTCCCTACCTACAGTTTTCTGTCCCTAGAAAAAATGTTTTTTTTAATCACAATATAGCACAAGGAAAATTAACTCACTGTCCTTACAGGTCCCTGGAAACAAGGACTTGCAGAGTGAAAGAAACTGACACTGTCCCTACCTAGAGTTTTCTGTCCCTAGAATAAATGTTTTTTTTAATCACAATATAGCACAAGGAAAATTAACTCACTGTCCTTACAGGTCCCTGGAAACAAGGACTTGCAGAGTGAAAGAAACTGACACTGTCCCTACCTAGAGTTTTCTGTCCCTAGAATAAATGTTTTTTTTAAGCACAATATAGCACAAGGACAATTAACTCACTGTCCTTACAGGTCCCTGGAAACAAGGACTTGCAGAGTGAAAGAAAAAAAACACTCTCCCTACCTACAGTTTTCTGTCCCTAGAAAAAATGTTTTTTTTAATCACAATATAGCACAAGGAAAATTAACTCACTGTCCTTACAGGTCCCTGGAAACAAGGACTTGCAGAGTGAAAGAAACTGACACTGTCCCTACCTAGAGTTTTCTGTCCCTAGAATAAATGTTTTTTTTAAGCACAATATAGCACAAGGACAATTAACTCACTGTCCTTACAGGTCCCTGGAAACAAGGACTTGCAGAGTGAAAGAAACTGACACTGTCCCTACCTAGAGTTTTCTGTCCCTAGAATAAATGTTTTTTTTAATCACAATATAGCACAAGGAAAATTAACTCACTGTCCTTACAGGTCCCTGGAAACAAGGACTTGCAGAGTGAAAGAAACTGACACTGTCCCTACCTAGAGTTTTCTGTCCCTAGAATAAATGTTTTTTTTAATCACAATATAGCACAAGGACAATTAACTCACTGTCCTTACAGGTCCCTGGAAACAAGGACTTGCAGAGTGAAAGAAACTGACACTGTCCCTACCTAGAGTTTTCTGTCCCTAGAATAAATGTTTTTTTTAAGCACAATATAGCACAAGGACAATTAACTCACTGTCCTTACAGGTCCCTGGAAACAAGGACTTGCAGAGTGAAAGAAACTGACACTGTCCCTACCTAGAGTTTTCTGTCCCTAGAATAAATGTTTTTTTTAATCACAATATAGCACAAGGAAAATTAACTCACTGTCCTTACAGGTCCCTGGAAACAAGGACTTGCAGAGTGAAAGAAACTGACACTGTCCCTACCTAGAGTTTTCTGTCCCTAGAATAAATGTTTTTTTTAAGCACAATATAGCACAAGGACAATTAACTCACTGTCCTTACAGGTCCCTGGAAACAAGGACTTGCAGAGTGAAAGAAAAAAAACACTCTCCCTACCTACAGTTTTCTGTCCCTAGAAAAAATGTTTTTTTTAATCACAATATAGCACAAGGAAAATTAACTCACTGTCCTTACAGGTCCCTGGAAACAAGGACTTGCAGAGTGAAAGAAACTGACACTGTCCCTACCTAGAGTTTTCTGTCCCTAGAATAAATGTTTTTTTTAAGCACAATATAGCACAAGGACAATTAACTCACTGTCCTTACAGGTCCCTGGAAACAAGGACTTGCAGAGTGAAAGAAACTGACACTGTCCCTACCTAGAGTTTTCTGTCCCTAGAATAAATGTTTTTTTTAATCACAATATAGCACAAGGAAAATTAACTCACTGTCCTTACAGGTCCCTGGAAACAAGGACTTGCAGAGTGAAAGAAACTGACACTGTCCCTACCTAGAGTTTTCTGTCCCTAGAATAAATGTTTTTTTTAAGCACAATATAGCACAAGGACAATTAACTCACTGTCCTTACAGGTCCCTGGAAACAAGGACTTGCAGAGTGAAAGAAAAAAAACACTCTCCCTACCTACAGTTTTCTGTCCCTAGAAAAAATGTTTTTTTTAATCACAATATAGCACAAGGAAAATTAACTCACTGTCCTTACAGGTCCCTGGAAACAAGGACTTGCAGAGTGAAAGAAACTGACACTGTCCCTACCTAGAGTTTTCTGTCCCTAGAATAAATGTTTTTTTTAAGCACAATATAGCACAAGGACAATTAACTCACTGTCCTTACAGGTCCCTGGAAACAAGGACTTGCAGAGTGAAAGAAACTGACACTGTCCCTACCTAGAGTTTTCTGTCCCTAGAATAAATGTTTTTTTTAATCACAATATAGCACAAGGAAAATTAACTCACTGTCCTTACAGGTCCCTGGAAACAAGGACTTGCAGAGTGAAAGAAACTGACACTGTCCCTACCTAGAGTTTTCTGTCCCTAGAATAAATGTTTTTTTTAATCACAATATAGCACAAGGACAATTAACTCACTGTCCTTACAGGTCCCTGGAAACAAGGACTTGCAGAGTGAAAGAAACTGACACTGTCCCTACCTAGAGTTTTCTGTCCCTAGAATAAATGTTTTTTTTAAGCACAATATAGCACAAGGACAATTAACTCACTGTCCTTACAGGTCCCTGGAAACAAGGACTTGCAGAGTGAAAGAAACTGACACTGTCCCTACCTAGAGTTTTCTGTCCCTAGAATAAATGTTTTTTTTAATCACAATATAGCACAAGGACAATTCACTCAATGTCTCTCCAGGTCCCTGGAAACAAGGACTTGCAGAGTGAAAGAAACTGACACTGTCCCTACCTAGAGTTTTCTGTCCCTAGAATAAATGTTTTTTTTAATCACAATATAGCACAAGGAAAATTAACTCACTGTCCTTACAGGTCCCTGGAAACAAGGACTTGCAGAGTGAAAGAAAAAAAACACTCTCCCTACCTACAGTTTTCTGTCCCTAGAAAAAATGTTTTTTTTAATCACAATATAGCACAAGGAAAATTAACTCACTGTCCTTACAGGTCCCTGGAAACAAGGACTTGCAGAGTGAAAGAAACTGACACTGTCCCTACCTAGAGTTTTCTGTCCCTAGAATAAATGTTTTTTTTAATCACAATATAGCACAAGGACAATTCACTCAATGTCTCTCCAGGTCCCTGGAAACAAGGACTTGCAGAGTGAAAGAAACTGACACTGTCCCTACCTAGAGTTTTCTGTCCCTAGAATAAATGTTTTTTTTAAGCACAATATAGCACAAGGACAATTAACTCACTGTCCTTACAGGTCCCTGGAAACAAGGACTTGCAGAGTGAAAGAAAAAAAACACTCTCCCTACCTACAGTTTTCTGTCCCTAGAAAAAATGTTTTTTTTAATCACAATATAGCACAAGGAAAATTAACTCACTGTCCTTACAGGTCCCTGGAAACAAGGACTTGCAGAGTGAAAGAAAAAAAACACTCTCCCTACCTACAGTTTTCTGTCCCTAGAAAAAATGTTTTTTTTAATCACAATATAGCACAAGGAAAATTAACTCACTGTCCTTACAGGTCCCTGGAAACAAGGACTTGCAGAGTGAAAGAAACTGACACTGTCCCTACCTAGAGTTTTCTGTCCCTAGAATAAATGTTTTTTTTAAGCACAATATAGCACAAGGACAATTAACTCACTGTCCTTACAGGTCCCTGGAAACAAGGACTTGCAGAGTGAAAGAAACTGACACTGTCCCTACCTAGAGTTTTCTGTCCCTAGAATAAATGTTTTTTTTAATCACAATATAGCACAAGGAAAATTAACTCACTGTCCTTACAGGTCCCTGGAAACAAGGACTTGCAGAGTGAAAGAAACTGACACTGTCCCTACCTAGAGTTTTCTGTCCCTAGAATAAATGTTTTTTTTAATCACAATATAGCACAAGGACAATTAACTCACTGTCCTTACAGGTCCCTGGAAACAAGGACTTGCAGAGTGAAAGAAACTGACACTGTCCCTACCTAGAGTTTTCTGTCCCTAGAATAAATGTTTTTTTTAAGCACAATATAGCACAAGGAAAATTAACTCACTGTCCTTACAGGTCCCTGGAAACAAGGACTTGCAGAGTGAAAGAAACTGACACTGTCCCTACCTAGAGTTTTCTGTCCCTAGAATAAATGTTTTTTTTAATCACAATATAGCACAAGGAAAATTAACTCACTGTCCTTACAGGTCCCTGGAAACAAGGACTTGCAGAGTGAAAGAAACTGACACTGTCCCTACCTAGAGTTTTCTGTCCCTAGAATAAATGTTTTTTTTAATCACAATATAGCACAAGGACAATTAACTCACTGTCCTTACAGGTCCCTGGAAACAAGGACTTGCAGAGTGAAAGAAACTGACACTGTCCCTACCTAGAGTTTTCTGTCCCTAGAATAAATGTTTTTTTTAAGCACAATATAGCACAAGGACAATTAACTCACTGTCCTTACAGGTCCCTGGAAACAAGGACTTGCAGAGTGAAAGAAACTGACACTGTCCCTACCTAGAGTTTTCTGTCCCTAGAATAAATGTTTTTTTTAAGCACACTATAGCAGAAGCACAAAACACACTGACACTCTCCCTACCTATCCTTCTCTTTCCCTAAACTAAAGGAATCCAGGTTAAGCAAGAAAGAAATAACAGTCACTGTCCCTGCCTATGCTACTCTATCCCTGCTCCGGAACACACTACACTAGGCCGCCGTGCTGGCGGCCTTTTATAGTGTGGGGCGTGTACTAAACACCCTCAGCAATAATTGGCCACAGGCATCCTGCCTGTGGCCAATCATTGCTCTCCTCGCTGCCGGCGCTGTGATTGGCCAAGCATGCGGGGTCACAGTGCATGCTTGGCCAATCACAGCGCCTGGATGACACTGCGATGGCGTAGTGCATTGTGGGCCATTCGCGTCACTCGAATTTGGCGCGAACGGCCCAAATCGTTCGATCTTCGTCGAACGATCGAACAGCCAATGTTCGAGTCGAACGTATGTTCGACTCGAACACGAAGCTCATCCCTACTGCCCTGTCATTTTAGCACCTCAAGAAATGAGATAGGCAGTCATAAATTTAAAGCTGTGTAAATTTCAGAAAATGTACCCTAGTTTGTAAACTCTTTAACTTTTGCGCAAACCAATAAATATACGCTTATTGACATTTTTTTTACTAAAAACATGTGGCTGAATACATTTTGGCCTAAATGTATGACTACAATTGAGTTTATTCGATTTTTCTTATAACAAAAAGTAGAAAATATAAAAAATTTTCAAAATTTTCGGTCTTTTTCCGTTTATATCGCAAAAAATCTAAATCGCAGAGGCAATCAAATACCATTAAAAGAAAGCTCTATTTGTGGGAAGAAAAGGACGCAAATTTCTGAATTCACCTCTGGTCCTTTAGCTACCAAATGGTCCGGGGCTTAAGTGGTTAAAAAGCAGAAATGCTGACATCCAGAGTCTCAAACAAAACAAGATTTCCAAAATCTGCGGTAAGACAAGACAACCAGCCGCGGCTCAGGCCACTAAGCTGGAGCGTGGTGACGTCAGAGATGATTGCTCCGCCCGACGCTGCGTTTCTCCTATACAAGGCATCAACAGGGAAGGAGGCAATACCCGGACGTCACACTCCACGCAATTTATAGAAGACTGCAGGAGAATGACACCGGAAGCACGGGTGAGCAAACCCGTGTCCCCGTTGATCAGATGATACAACCAAAGTCTTATGCCACATATCATTGCTTATAATCATGCCACCGATTAGATTCGTTCAGCACATGATACAAACGTGTCCTTTATTAAAGGCATGATTGTGGCATACATAAATTAGACATTGGCTGTAACATCCATTCAAAACTTATATATTTTACACATATATCCTTGGTATATAAAAAAGCAACTCTGATAGGTCACAACATTAAAAATTATTATAAACATTAAAAAAAATATATAAATTAAATATATCTCTAACAGAGCCATAAATGACAATGCCTGCATATATATACACAAACCAAAGGCATACAGATATATGTACTCATAAACTGCCACAAAAAATGCATCCCTGCACTTTCTACAAAAAACAGGCATATTAGGTCCAGCTAAAAAATGTATGCGATTAATTAAAAATTATTATTTATCTTTTTTTTTTTTTTTTTTTAAATAATAACAGAAGAGAAAAAATTGAGAACCATATATAGATGAAGGGAAGACCTGATGTAGGTACTAAGGGGCCATTCTGTGTATATTAGCCGGGACGACTAGTCCCCGAAACCAAATAGTCTCTGAAACCAAGTAGAAGGACTGTCACCATCCTGGACATCAACTGTTATTAATATAACAGTTGATGTCCCATTCTATGTTAAAGCCCAACGGGCTATAACAGGCCATATCATATATCCACCGCGTTTCCCTACGGGATATACAACGTTTTAAGTTGTCTCCTCTCCAGTGGGGGATGTGTTTCTCTATCCCTATAACCCCAAGTAGGGATGGGTTGCGGTCATGGAATTGACGAAAATGTAAGGAAACACTGTGTCCAATAATGCCCCTACGGATATTTGAAAGATGTTCGCCTATCCTGACCTTCAGGGCGCGGGTGGTCCTCCCAATATACTGGAGCCCGCAGGGACAACTTAAGAGGTAAATCACCCCCACAGTGCCACATGTAATCAGTTCTGATATAGAATATCCCCTGGAGGTAGTGTTAGAAGTAAAAGTGGAGGTCCAAATGGTTCTAGAAGAGGAGCATACTTTACATCGACTGCACGGAAAAAAGCCTTTCAAGTTTCCAAATAAGCGAATTTTCGGAGGGGGGTCAACCACACTGGGAGCTACCAAGTCCTTCAAATTCTGATTCCTTTGATATAGGACTTTTGGATGTTCTGGGAGCTCAGGTCCCAAGACTTTATCACACCTGAGTACCTGCCAGTGTTTTCGTATAATTTTGTTGACCCACCAAAAATGGGAAGAGAATGTAGTCAGGAAGGACCATTGTAGGTCTGAGTTCATCTCCTCTCTTTCCCTATTTTTGGGGACCAGGAGACCTTCTCTATCCATGATTGCAACATCTCGTATGTCCCTATCCAGGGTAGCTGGTTTGTATCCCTTTTCCACAAATCGATTTTTCAGGACTGTGACCTGAGCTTCAAAATCTTCAGGACGTGAACAGTTACGTCTCACCCTCTGAAATTGGCCCTTGGGAATGGCCTTGAGCCAATTAGGGTGGTGTCCGCTATCCATTGGGATGTACCCATTTCTATCCGTACCTTTAAAATAGGTTTTGGTAAAAAGGGTACCCTTATCCTTGAATATCACCAGGTCTAAAAAATTGACAGAAAGTGCACTGTGTTCTTATGTAAAACTAATCCCCAATCATTGGTGTTAAGTTTGATCATAAACTCCTTTAGAGACTCCACGTCTCCCTTCCATAGAAAAAAGGCGTCATCTATGTATCTTCGCCAAAACAGGAGGCGGGGCTCTTCCAGGGAGAAAAGTTTGTAATTTTCCCATAGGGCCATGAATAGGCCCGCAAGGCTGGGGGCAAACTTCGCCCCCATTGCTACGCCGGTACTTTATAGGTAAAATTGGCCACCATAGTAAAAATAATTATGCTCCATGGCAAAACATAGGAGCTTCAGTACAAATTCCAGTGTCGAAGACTTTATAGACAAATCCGTTTTTAGAAAAAATTCCGCTGCCTTATATCCCAGGTCATGGGGAATAATAGTATACAGGGAGGAGACATCCGCTGTTACTAATAAAACATCCTCCTCCACTGTAAGCTGGGATATTTCTGTAATGATTTGCATCAAATCTTTTAGGAACGCTGGTGTTTTGGACACTACTGGTTGTAAAAAAACGTCCACAAACTTACCTACCCTAGATGTAAGGGAATCCAACCCACTTACTATAGGGCGGCCGGGAGGTTGGATAGGGTTTTTGTGTACCTTTGGGATATAATATATTATTGCCGTACATGGAGCCAAGGGAACAAGAAAGTCCAGTTCTTTGTCATTAATGATCCCTTTCCTGTGTCCATTAGATATGATACATTTAAGATTTTTCTTATATTTCTCCATGGGATTATTCTTGAGAATAGTATAAGTATTCCTATCAGATAATAAAGTTTCCATTTCCCTCAGGTAATCACTCTTTTTTAAGACCACAATGCCCCCACCCTTATCCGCTGGTCTTATAACCAGATTTTGCCTTTGGCACAATGATGCAATACCCTCTTCAGTGTTTTTATGTCTTTCCCTTTTGAATTTGACCGGTGAAAATTCTTGTAAAATCAATTCCTTAAAAACTGTAATACTCGGGGCTGGTTTCCCCGGAGGCTTGAAAAGAGATGCATTTCTGAGCCCTGTCCCTGTTGTATTTTCTCCCTCAGCTGGGATACTGTTCCTTATGATAGGATTTGATAGAAAATGGCATTTGATGCTCAGTTTCCTTGTGTATTTCTGAATGTCTAAAAACATCTGAAATTTATTTAATGGTTTTCTGGGGGCATATTTCAATCCCTGATTTAATGTCAACTTTTCTGACCTAGTAAGTTCCTCTCCACTCAAATTAAATACTCCTTGACACACTACCTCCTTTTTGTTTTTTGGGAGTTGCTCCATTGGCCTCCTCTGCATCCTCTCTTAGTCTTCCCTTCTTACCTTGACCTTTTCCTAAAAAATTGTCCGTTTTGTTCCTTAAAGGGGCCGCTCCCGGCGGACCATCCAAGCCACGCGCCTGGGAGTTACCCAATGTTCTCACTCCACTATTATAGTGTTCTTCCTCTTCCCTATCATTATATCCCTGCAGAGGTCCATATTGATTCCTTGTAGGGATATCCTGTCTCCATGGCACCCGTGGAGAAATTGGGGCACCCTCTCTGTATCCATCTGCGTTTCTATAGTTTGGATCCTCCTATTGGCCATAATGGTCCATATATGGAGATCTTACTGGAGGGTTTTTGTATGTTTGCGACTGATAATGATTCTGTCCTTGGGGGTGTCTGTTCCCCCAATTTCCTCCAGGATTAGGGAACCTTCCTTGGTTCCTTGGGTGCTGAAACGGCGGAGGATAATAGGCATTAGATCCATTACTTGAAGATCTATTTCCATTATGGTTCCCCTTCTTCTTAAGATGTTGTGGTGTCCTATTTCCTCCCATCTTTGCTGGTCCATAATCACGACATCCTGGAGTGATGGGTGGTGGAGCTGTTTGTATTCTTTGATTTTCATTAGGGGGAGGTATCACCTCACTACCCCCACTAGCTTCCTATTCCATACTAATTCTCTCCGGAGGTTTATTAAAGCTGTCACAATGACTCTCCTGCCATTTAAATACATTATGCATTTTATAGTCTTCCACGACCCTTAAATACTTCTTCCGCTTTTTGATACGTTGTTCCTCTTCTTCCTCTACTATGATATCCCGCAGTTCCTTCGTGTAGATCTGATATAGTCCCTCTTTACTCATGGGGACTAGTCTTTCTTTGATATCATTAATCTCTTGTTGTAACCTAACCACTTTGGATCTCTTGCGAGAAACCAAAAATTCAAGAAAAGCCAGCCCTACATTGTTAAAATAGAGGAACCATTCAAGTTCTGCGTCCCCTCTATCTGGATACACATTCCACCGAAGACTCCTAGGGATCATTTTTTCTTTCAGATAACGCTCAAGAAAAACTATATCCCAGGAGGCATGTAATTCAGCTATAAGGACATTTTTTAATCGCATAAAAATTCCCCTGGCTCCCATCCACTTCTGGATTGCTTTGGTCAAACACCTCATCCGGGTTGATTTTCCTGGTAAACCTTACACAAATATAAAATTTTAGATTGTGAGAAAATGGATATTTTTGATTTTCACAAAAGCAGGAAAATCAACCCGGATGAGGTGTTTTTGGTTTCTTGCAAGTGATCCAAAGTGGTTAGGTTACAACAAGAGATTAATGATATCAAAGAAAGACTAGCCCCCATGAGTAAAGAGGGACTATATCAGATCTACACGAAGGAACTGCGGGATATCATAGTAGAGGAAGAAGAGGAACAACGTATCAAAAAGCGGAAGAAGTATTTAAGGGACGTGGAAGACTATAAAACGCATAATGTGTTTGTAGCACCCTCACTCCCTCTTCTTGTAAATCGGTTTTCCGATAGCTCTCTTCTAGGGGTATCTTGTATGTGAGAGTGAGATGCGCTACGGCCCATGTCCTCCCCATTGCAGCAGGTGAGGTGAAAGCCATTACCAGTTATTCTTCTCGGGCCTGTGTGTCTCTATTAACAACCAAGTCTTGCTGTGCTGACACTCCCATTTACTCCCATCAACCAGAGTTCCACACACCGTTAAGGATCCAACACTTGTTTTATTGTAACACACAATTAAAACAGTTCTTTGTCAGCCAATAAGTTGAGATCCATAAACAGTTCAATACGGTGGGGTGAGCAGGTCGAGGCACTGTCCTAACGATAAACTAAACCACTGTGGTTTCACCAGCGGTTGCTATAGCCGTTGGCTAGAGAGAGAAACTTGAAACTTGTGAGTCTCTACCAGCGACTCTGAAGAATATGAATTGGAGTACCTTCGGTGCGGTGTGGCCCCTATTAGGGGGAAGATGTCCCTCCAAGGGAGTTACCAGAGGCCCCTCCGTCACCGGGTTGATGCTGCTCCGGACTCTTCAGACGGATAACCTCTCCGGCCTCCTCACCTCAGACATGGGCCCCATCCACCTCAGGGTCCTTGGGACTCATCCGCCCTTGCGAAGCCCAGTCGAAGTCACTGGGGCCCAGGCCTCCGGTGTAGTACCTCACCCCAGGCTGAAGGTGCCTGAGATGGATGCCAACTCCGCTCCGACCAGGCCTAGGGTGCCTGGGCTGGAACTCCGGACCGCCCGCACCCAGGCCTAAGGTGCCTGGGCGCGAGATGCAGGAAAAGACCTTGTGGCGAGGGCGTCCCTCCCCTTTATCCCCTCTCGTGACGTTACAGCAGGTTCTCCGCCCCCGCTGTACCACCTCCGAGATGGGACAAAAAGGACAGCACTGCGGTAGTGAATCTACCTTGACCCGTGGGAACCCCGCCACCCACAGGCCAAGGAGAATAGTACAGCACCCAGTCCTCCACGAATTAAAAAGGTCTAAATCCTCTTGAGATTTATACACACCTGGGTCATACTACCACCCAGGTGTATCCCCCCTAAATTGAAACCCCCGCTACATGTTTAAATGGCAGGAGAGTCATCGTGACAGCTTTAATAAACCTCCGGAGAGTATTAGTATGGAAGAGGAAGCTAGTGGGGGTAGTGAGGTGATACCTCCCCCCATTGAAATTCAAAGAATACAAACAGCTCCACCACCCATCACTCCAGGATATCGTGATTATGGACTAGCAAAGATGGGAGGAAATAGGACACCACAACATCTTTGTCAGGTCACCTGTGGCCAGGTGACAGATGCACACCGTAGGGGGACAGGAGTGCACCGCAAGGTAGTGAACCCTATGGCTGACTGCTGCAGATAGGAAACTGGGTGGTTGTGGAAAGCAGGACCAGAGGAGCACAACTGGGATCCTATAGGAAGCTAGAGCCAAGATTCCCCAGGGCGCGGAGTCTAAGACCCAGCAGGTCTTCTCCAGAGCCTCTAGTGGTGAGGATGTTTTGCTGCAGGCTGGGTCCAGGTCGCGGCCCCTAGAGTCTCCTAGCTCACGCCCCGTAGGATAAGGGGAAAAGAGGGGAAGCAGCAGCGCAAGATATAAGAGTAACGAATAACCAGCAGAAGGTCAAGGGCCACAAGCAGACAAGGATATTGAAGGACAAGCCGAAGGTCAAGGGGCACGAGCAGACAGGGATAGTCGAGGACAAGCCAAATATGTAACAGAGAGACAGACGTAGCACACGGCAGGCAGGAACCCAAACACACAATGCCTAACAAACACGTTGATCAGCAAAGCAGGCTTGCAGTGCACAGGTTAATATAGTGTTCTGTGATAGGGCCTGGGGTGGAGTCAGGCTGGGAGGAGATTATAAAGGAAGCCAGGTGAAAGGGTTCTGGCCTCTAAGATGGACACATGAGGAGGAAAGGTAAGATGGCAGACAGACATTAATGCATATCCATGACAGTACCCTCCCTCTTACGAGGCCTCCCCCTTCCCCGCCTGGGCCCAGGTTTAGAGGGAAACTTCAGATGAAACTCCTTTAACAGACGGGGTGCAAAGACTTCAGATGCAGTGATCCAAGACCTCTCCTCAGGACCAAACCCCTTTCAATGAACGAGGTACTGAAGAACGCCTTTACAAAGTCGGGAGTCCAGAATTTGACTGACCTCGTACTCCTGATTATCCTCAGAGACAGGCGCCACGGTAGGGAGAGGACGAGAGAATTTATTGAGGACTAAAGGCTTTAGAAGGGCAACATGGAAGGAGTTAGTGATTTTAAGGTTCTTAGGAATCTGGAGTTTGAAACAAACCGGATTCAGTTTAGCAGTTATCGTGTAAGGACCAATGAATCGTGGAGAAAACTTCAGAGAAGGAACTCGGAGCTTGATGTTCCTGGTAGATGTCATGGATATGCAGTAGTGTTTGTCTGCCATCTTACCTTCCTCCTCATGTGTTCATCTAGAGACCAGACCTCCTTCACCTGGCTTCCTTTATAATCTCCTCCCAGCCTGACTCCACCCCAGGCCCTATCACTGAACACTATATTAACCTGTGCACTGCAAGCCTGCTTTGCTGATCAACGTGTTTGTTAGGCATTGTGTGTTTGGGTTCCTGCCTGCCGTGTGCTACGTCTGTCTCTCTGTTACGTTATTGGCTTGTCCCCGACCATCCCTGTCTGCTCGTGACCCTTGACCTTCGGCTCGTTCTTCGTTATCCTTGTCTGCTTGTGGCCCCTGACCTTCGGCTTGTTATTCGGTTCTCTCTATCGTGTGCTGCTGCTTCCCCTTATCCTACGGGGCGTGAGCTAGGAAACTCCAGGGGCCGCGACCTGGTCCCAGCCTGCAGCGTAACATCCTCACCACTAGAGGCCCTGGAGAAGACCAGCTGGGTCTTAGACTCCGCGCCCTGGGGAATCTTGGCTCTCGCTTCCGTTGGGATCCCGGTTGTGCTCCTCTGGTCCCGCTTTCCACAACCACCCAGTTTCCTATCCACAGAAGCCAGCCATAGGGTTCACTACCTCGCGGTGCACTCCTGTCCCCCTACGGTGTGCATCTGTCACCTGGCCACAGGTGACCCTGACAGTTTGATCAGCCATGGACCCGGCTGACATCCCGATCCCCGCGGATGATCCATTGCAGGGCATAGTCCACAGACTTGAAACCCAGGAATCGAATCAGACCCAGGTGATGCGATTCCTCCAGGATCTGGCTTCTCGATTCGAGCAGCTTCAGGCCTCCTTGGGAACCCCGAATCCGCAACCTCAAGTACAACCAGCGGTGGTACCTATCGCACCAGTCGCAGCCACACACTCACTAATACTGCCAGCTCCGTTCCGTTTCTCTGGGGACTCCAAGGCCTGCAGAGGGTTCCTTAGCCAATGCACGATTCATTTTGAGCTTCAGCCTCAAAACTTTCTGTCTGATAGGGCAAAGGTAGCCTATATCATTTCCCTCCTCTCCGGTGAAGCTTTAGCCTGGGCAGCCCCTCTGTGGGAACTGAATGATCCAGTGGTTTCTAGCCTGTCTGGCTTCTTGAAACTTTTTCGGAATATCTTTGAAGAACCGGCTCGTGTCTCTTCAGCGGCCAGCGCCCTTCTACGTCTCCGCCAAGAGTCTGCTTCAGTGGGACAGTACGCCCTTAATTTCCGCATACTGTCGGCTGAGTTGAGCTGGAACAATGAGGCCTTAGTCGCAACCTTTTTGCATGGCCTTTCTGATAGAGTGAAGGATGAATTAGCAGGAAGAACCATCCCCACTGATCTGGACGGAGTTATCTCCTTGTGTAACCAGATCGATATTCGCTTTCAGGAAAGGACCCTAGAAAAGCGGCGCCAGCACTCCTTGGTCCTTAGTCAGCCTGAGCTCCCCTCTCCTCGACCCGTGGAGCATCTCCTGCCAGCTGAGGAACCCATGCAGCTGGGCAGGACCAGGCTATCCCCAGAGGAACGTGCTAGGCGCAGAAATCTAGGCCTGTGTCTCTACTGTGGGGGCAAAGGTCATTTTCGTGACACTTGCTCTCTTTGTCCAGAAAAACGTTTGGGTCCACTTCATCTGGAAAGTGGAGTATTGGACCCAGAAATATCACCTTCCCCTTCTCGTCTTCTGCTTTCTGTGTTCCTTCATGTTGGTGCTTCTTCTCATTCGGTCTCAGCATATCTGGATTCCGGAGCCGCTGGTAATTTCATGGACTGGGAAATCGCATCGTCCATGAGACTTACTCTTTTGCCCCTCACCACGCCATTGGTGGTCTTGGCGATTGATGGTACTGTTCTCCCAGGGGGACCTATCCGCTTCCAGACCCTCCCTGTTAAGATGTCGGTGGGTACACTCCACCAGGAGTGGATATCCTTCCTTATCTTACCCAAGGTTGCCCCCTGTGAATCTGAGCCGGTCATTCATTCCAGGTTGCATAACCATTTACATTTCTCTGTCCCTAACCACCCTTGGACGCACAGCCAGGCTAGCTTGTCTACAAGTCCTGCAGTCGCTACGTCTTGCGATGCGATTCAGGTAGTCGCTACACCTGACTCAGCTATTCACTCTGCCTCTGTACTAGTTATGCCAGTCCAGCCCATGCCCAGTGAGCCTCTCACTTTTTCTTGTTCGGGACATTCTGCTTGTCCTTCAGCTATTCAGCTTGACTCCGGCGACATGTCACCTTCTAACCAACCTGACTTCAGGGTTCCACTGACATCTGCCCAGTCTGATGGTCCTGTGCAAGATGACCAGTTCCCCTTTAAGGGTCTAGGGGACCCTCCTCAGATTCCTGTTGATCGTCTCATGCCCTTGTTTATTCCTAGAGAGCCTTTGGTCCTCAATAGATCTTCTTGTCATCTCCCTACCTCGTTTTCAGTCTCTGAGGATAATCTTAAGTACGAGGTTAGACAAATTCTGGATTCTCGGCTCTGCAGAGGCATTCTTCAGTACCTTGTGCATTGGAGAGGTTTTGGTCCTGAGGAGGCGTCTTGGATCGCTGCATCTGATGTCGCTGCACCTCATCTGTTGAGAAGGTTTCATCAGAGATTTCCCTTTAAGCCTGGGTCCAGGCGGGGGAGGGCCCATAAGAGGGAGGGTACTGTCATGGATATGCAGTAGTGTTTGTCTGCCATCTTACCTTCCTCCTCATGTGTTCATCTAGAGACCAGACCTCCTTCACCTGGCTTCCTTTATAATCTCCTCCCAGCCTGACTCCACCCCAGGCCCTATCACTGAACACTATATTAACCTGTGCACTGCAAGCCTGCTTTGCTGATCAACGTGTTTGTTAGGCATTGTGTGTTTGGGTTCCTGCCTGCCGTGTGCTACGTCTGTCTCTCTGTTACGTTATTGGCTTGTCCCCGACCATCCCTGTCTGCTCGTGACCCTTGACCTTCGGCTCGTTCTTCGTTATCCTTGTCTGCTTGTGGCCCCTGACCTTCGGCTTGTTATTCGGTTCTCTCTATCGTGTGCTGCTGCTTCCCCTTATCCTACGGGGCGTGAGCTAGGAAACTCCAGGGGCCGCGACCTGGTCCCAGCCTGCAGCGTAACATCCTCACCACTAGAGGCCCTGGAGAAGACCAGCTGGGTCTTAGACTCCGCGCCCTGGGGAATCTTGGCTCTCGCTTCCGTTGGGATCCCGGTTGTGCTCCTCTGGTCCCGCTTTCCACAACCACCCAGTTTCCTATCCACAGAAGCCAGCCATAGGGTTCACTACCTCGCGGTGCACTCCTGTCCCCCTACGGTGTGCATCTGTCACCTGGCCACAGGTGACCCTGACAGTAGAGAGACAGACTTTGTCCCCTGGCTGAAGAGAAGGCAGTTTACGCCTGCGGCGGTCGGCAAAGCCTTTGAATTTTTCAGCAGCTGCCCGGAGGGAATCATGAACGTCACCCCAAACGGAATTGAGAGACTCCTGAACCGAAGCCAAAACTGGAATATCAGGAGAACAGATCATGGGAAGAGGAAGTTGAGGGTGTTTTCCATAAACAGTGAAAAAGGGTGTCTTCTGCGAACTGGTATTCACATGATTGTTATGGGAGAATTCTGCCCACGAGAGTAGAGAGGACCAATCGTCATGGTGAGAAGACACAAAGGTGCGAAGAAAGACCTCCAACTCCTGATTAACCCTCTCAGTCTGTCCATTGGCCTAGGGATGGTAAGAAGAGGAAAAATCCAAGACAATATTGAGGGATTTGCAAAAGGCTCTCCAAAAACGAGACGTGGATTGGACTCCCCTATCGAAAACAATATGAGAAGGAACCCCATGAAGGCGGAGAATTTCTCGAATGAAAATGGGAACCAAGGCAGGGGCAGAAGGAAGACCAGGAAGAGGAACAAAATGAGCCATCTTGGAGAACCGATCGATTACCACCCAAATGACTGTATTATTCTCAGACAGTGGGAGGTCGGTGATAAAATCCATGGCAATATGAGCCCAGGGCTTCTTAGGAATGGGCAAGGGCATGAGGAGACCAGCAGGAGCTTGTGTGGAGGATTTAGACTGAGCACAGACATGACAAGCCTTACCGTAGTCTTTGACATCTGAGCGGAGATTAGGCCACCAGTAGTGACGACTAATGAGTAAGAAGGATCGGAGGAATCCAGAATGACCTGCCAACTTGGAATCATGTCCCCAACGAAGGATCTTAGCTCTTAGCTCAGTGGGGACAAAGGTCTTACCAGGCGGAATCTTTGACTTCAGGGTGGTAGAGTGGGCAGCAATGCACAAGGTTGGAATGATCGGCTCAGGTTCAGGGGCGGACTCCTCGTCAAAAGTGTCAAATGACCTAGAGAGCGCATCAGCCCGACCGTTGCAGGAACCAGGTTTGTAAGTAATCGTGAAATTAAAACAGGCAAAGAAGAGACTACACCTGGCCTGTCTAGGATTCAGACGTTTAGCATTCTGTAGATACTGTAAATTCTTGTGGTCAGTACAGATCGTTATGGAGTGAGGGGAACCCTCCAAGAGATGACGCCACTCCTCTAACGCCAATTTAATTGCGAGAAGTTCCCGATCACCGATGGCATAATTCCTCTCTGCCTGAGAATTTTTTTTGGAGAAGAACGCACATGGTTGACGTTTCTTCTCAAAGATTTGAAGAAGCACAGCTCCCACCCCCATTGAGGAAGCGTCCACTTCAATAAAAAATGCATCCCCAGGATTTGGTCTCCTCAAGAGAGGTCCAGAAACAAAGGCCTGTTTCAGGTCGTGAAATGCAGAGACAGCTTCGGGGGGCCAGTCTTTAGCATTCGCACCTTTCTTGGTTAAAGCAATAATAGGCGCGGCAATGGAAGAGTAATTCCTTATGAAATGCCTATAATAATTTGTGAAGCCAGGAAAGCGCTGTGTGGCCTTGAGGCTAGCAGGAAGAGGCCAGTTGGTAATAGCCAAGACCTTCGCAGGATCCATACGAAGACCCGAACATGAGACAAAGCACCCCAAAAACAGGACCTCAGAACATTCAAAGGAACATTTCTCCAGCTTGGCATAGAGATTGTTCTCTCTAAGACGCTGAAGTACAGTGCGGACATGATTTCTGTGGACGAGCAGATTTTCAGAAAAGATCAGAATGTCATCCAGATAGATGACAACAAACTGGTACAGCAGATCTCTGAAGATTTCATTGACAAAGTTTTGAAACACAGCTGGGGCATTACACAAACCAAAAGGCATCACCAGGTATTCGTAATGCCCGTCTCTAGTGTTGAATGCAGTCTTCCATTCGTCACCCTCCCGTATTTGAATGAGATTGTACGCGCCTCAGAGATCCAACTTGGTGAAAATGGAGACACCCTTCAACCTATCGAATAGTTCAGATATTAAGGGTAGGGGGTATCGATTTTTAATAGTAACCGCGTTTAAACCTCGATAGTCGATACAGGGTCTTAGGGTACCATCCTTTTTGGCAACGAAAAAGAACCCTGCCCCTGCAGGTGATGTGGATTTCCGGATGAAACCTCTCTCCAGATTCTCTGCAACATACTCAGACATGGCCTGGGTCTCTGGGATGGACAGAGGGTAGGTACGACCCCTGGGCAGAGATGCTCCGGGGACAAGATCAATAGCACAGTCAAAAGACCTGTGGGGAGGAAGCACCTCAGCTGATTTCTTACAGAACACATCCCGGTAATTGCTGTATGCAGCGGGAAGATCAGAAGATACAGAAGTGGTAGCAACCGGAAGTCTCTCTTTGGGGGCCACCTTGAGAAGACATGACGAGAAACATGAGGGACCCCAAGCCAGGACCTGCCCAGAGGCCCAGTCCACATGTGGAGAGTGGAGCTGCAGCCAAGGAAGGCCCAATACAATGGGGGTAGAGGCCTTGGGTAGAATGAGAAAGGATATCCACTCCTGGTGGAGAATCCCTACCAACATCCTAATGGGTAGCGTCTGGAAGCGAATAGGGCCCCCTGGGAGAACAGTGCCATCAATTGCCGAGACTACCAATGGGGTAGCGAGAGGTGAAAGGGTAAGCTTCATAGAGGAAGCAGTTCCCCAATCCATAAAATTGCCGGCTGCCCCTGAATCAAGATATGCAAGGGTTGATTGAGGAGAAGTGCCTACATGAAGGAACACCGGCAGGAGAAGGCGAGAAGGTGATGTTTCAGGGTCCAATACTCCACCTTCCAAATGTATTAGGCCTGGGCGTTTCCCGGACAGAAGCGAGCAAAAGTCACGAAAATGACCCTTGCCCCCACAATAGAGGCAGAAGCCCAGAGTTCTGCGCCTAGCACGTTCTTCGGGGGTTAGTCTGGTCCGGCCCAGCTGCATAGGTCCCTCAGCAGGCAGAAGATGCTCCACGGGACGAAGGGAGGGGAGCTCAGACTGGCTAGGACCCAGAGAGTGCTGGCGTCTTCTTTCTAGCGACCTCTCCTGAAAACGAATGTCGATCTGGTTGCACAAAGAAATTACATCGTCCAGACCGACGGGAATGGCTCTTCCCGCTAAGGCCCCATGGACACAGGGCATTTTTGCAGCTCCTAACAGCAGCGTTAGACGTTTTTTTTTACAGATGCAAAACACCCATCCATGTTATTCTATTGTGTCATGCACACACAGAGCTTTTATGAGCTCCAAGTGGCATAGGCGTTTTCCAGCTGCAAAAAAAAACCAATTCCAGTGTGTTCTGGAGGTCCAGGTTTGAGCTGCAAAAACGCCCGACGCTATTAAACACGCATAAACGCGCAAAAAACGCCGCAAAAACGCAGCGATTTGCGTTTTTGAGCTCCGGGATTTTTTATTTTTTTTTAAAAAGGTCAAAAAATGTTTACAAAACATGGACAGGCGTTTTTAAGCTGTAAAAAACGCGGCTGTAAAAACGCCCTGTGTGCATGGGGCCTAATTCGTCTTTCACTCGGTCAGAGAGGCCATGTAAAAAGGTAGCGACCAGGGCCTCATTATTCCAGCTCAATTCAGCTGTGTGGATACGGAACTGAAGAGCGTATTGTCCCACTGAACTAGCTTCTTGGCGAAGACGTAAGACAGCACTAGCTGCTGAAGAAAGCCCGAGCCGGCTCCTCGAAGATGTTCCGAAAGAGCTCCAAGAAGTCGGACAGGATGGAAACCACTGAATCATTCCTTTCCCACAGGGGGGCAGCCCAGGCTAAAGCTTCACCGGAGAGGAGGAAGATGATATAGGCTACCTTAGCCCGATCAGACAGGAAGTTTTGAGGCTGAAGCTCAAAATGAATCGTACATTGGCTGAGAAACCCCCTGCAGGCCTTGGAGTCCCCAGAGAAACGGAACGGAGCTGGCAGTTTTAGTGAGTGTGTGGCTGCGACTGATGCGAAAGGCGCAGCCGCTGGTTGTACTTGAGGCTGCAGATTTGGGGTTCCCACGGAGGTCTGAAGCTGCTCGAAGCGAGAAGCCAGATCCTGGAGGAATCGCATCACCTGAGTCTGATCTGATTCCTGGGTCTCAAGTCTACGGACTATGCCCTGTAATTGATCATCCGCGGGGAGCGGCCTGTCAGCCAGGTCCATGGCTGATCAAACTGTCAGGTCACCTGTGGCCAGGTGACAGATGCACACCGTAGGGGGACAGGAGTGCACCGCAAGGTAGTGAACCCTACGGCTGACTGCTGCGGAAAGGAAACTGGGTGGTTGTGGAAAGCGGGACCAGAGGAGCACAACCGGGATCCTATAGGAAGCTAGAGCCAAGATTCCCCAGGGCGCGGAGTCTAAGACCCAGCAGGTCTTCTCCAGAGCCTCTAGTGGTGAGGATGTTATGCTGCAGGCTGGGTCCAGGTCGCGGCCCCTAGAGTCTCCTAGCTCACGCCCCGTAGGATAAGGGGAAAAGAGGGGAAGCAGCAGCGCAAGATATAAGAGTAACGAATAACCAGCAGAAGGTCAAGGGCCACAAGCAGACAAGGATAACGAAGGATAAGCCGAAGGTCAAGGGGCATGAGCAGACAGGGATAGTCGGGGACAAGCCAAATATGTAACAGAGAGACAGACGTAGCACACGGCAGGCAGGAACCCAAACACACAATGCCTAACAAACACGTTGATCAGCAAAGCAGGCTTGCAGTACACAGGTTAATATAGTGTTCTGTGATAGGGCCTGGGGTGGAGTCAGGCTGGGAGGAGATTATAAAGGAAGCCAGGTGAAAGGGTTCTGGCCTCTAAGATGGACACATGAGGAGGAAAGGTAAGATGGCAGACAGACATTAATGCATATCCATGACAATCTTAAGAAGAAGGGGAACCATAATGGAAATAGATCTTCAAGTAATGGATCTAATGCCTATTATCCTCTGCCGTTTCAGCACCCAAGGAACCAAAGAAGGTTCCCTAATCCTGGAGGAAATAGGGGGAACAGACACCCCCAAGGACAGAATCATTATCAGTCGCAAACATACAATAACCCTCCAGTAAGATCTCCATATATGGACCATTATGGCCAATAGGAGGATCCAAACTACAGAAATGCAGATGGATACAGACAGAGAGGGTGCCCCAATTTCTCCACGGGTGCCATGGAGACAGGATATCACGACAAGGAATCAATATGGACCACTGCAGGGATATAATGATAGGGAAGAGGAAGAACACTATAATAGTGGAGTGAGAACATTGGGTAACTCCCAGGCGCGTGGCTTGGATGGTCCGCCGGGAGCGGCCCCTTTAAGGAACAAAACGGACAATTTTTTAGGGAAAGGTCAAGGAAAGAAGGGAAGACTAAGAGAGGATGCAGAGGAGGCCAATGGAGCAACTCCCAAAAAACCCAAAAGGAGGTAGTGTGTCAAGGAGTATCTAATTTGAGTGGAGAGGAACTTACTAGGTCAGAATAGTTGACATTAAATCAGGGATTGAAATATGCCCCCAGAAAACCATTAAATAAATTTCAGATGTTTTTAGACATTCAGAAATACACAAGGAAACTGAGCATCAAACGCCATTTTCTATCGAATCCTATCATAAGGAACAGTATCCCAGTTGAGGGAGAAAATACAACAGGGACAGGGCTCAGAAATGCATCTCTTTTCAAGCCTCCGGGGAAACCAGCCCCGAGTATTACAGTTTTTAAGGAATTGATTTTACAAGAATTATCACAGGTCAAAATCAAAAGGGAAAGACAGAAGAACACTGAAGACGGTATTGTATCATTGTGCCAAAGGAAAAATCTGGTTATAAGACCGGCGGATAAGGGTGGGGGCATTGTGGTCTTAAAAAAGAGTGATTACCTGAGGGAAATGGAAACTTTATTATCCGATAGGAATACTTATACTATTCTCAAGAATAATCCTATGGAGAAATATAAGAAAAATCTTAAATGTATCGTATCTAATGGACACAGAAAAGGGATCATTAATGACAAAGAACTGGACTTTCTTGTTCCCTTGGCTCCATGTACGCCAATAATATATTATATCCCAAAGGTACACAAAAACCCTATCCAACCTCCCGGCCGCCCTAGAGTAAGTGGGTTGGATTCCCTTACATCTAGGGTAGGTAAGCTTGTGGACGTTTTTTTACAACCAGTAGTGTCCAAAACACCAGCGTTCCTAAAAGATTTGATGCAAATCATTAGAGAAATATCCCAGCTTACAGTGGAGGAGGATGTTTTATTAGTAACAGCGGATGTCTCCTCCCTGTATACTATTATTCCCCATGACCTGGGATATAAGGCAGCAGAATTTTTTCTAAAAAAGGATTTGTCTATAAAGTCTTCGACACTGGAATTTGTAATGAAGCTCCTATGTTTTGCCATGGAGCATAATTATTTTTACTATGGTGGCCAGCTTTACCTACAAAGTACCGGCGTAGCAATGGGGGCGAAGTTTCATGGCCCTATGGGAAAATGACAAACTTTTCTCCCTGGAAGAGCCCCGCCTCCTGTTTTGGCAAAGATACATAGATGACGCCTTTTTTCTATGGAAGGGAGACGTGGAGTCTCTAAAGGAGTTTATGATCAAACTTAACACCAATGATTGGGGGATTAGTTTTACATATGAACACAGTGCACTTTCTGTCAATTTTTTAGACCTGGTGATATTCAAGGATCAAGGTACCCTTTTTACCAAAACCTATTTTAAAGGTACGGATAGAAATGGGTACATCCCAATGGATAGCGGACACCACCCTAATTGGCTCAAGGCCATTCCCAAGGGCCAACTTCAGAGGGTGAGACGTAACTGTTCACGTCCTGAAGATTTTGAAGCTCAGGTCACAGTCCTGAAAAATCGATTTGTGGAAAAGGGATACAAACCAGCTACCCTGGATAGGGACATACGAGATGTTGCAATCATGGATAGAGAAGGTCTCCTGGTCCCCAAAAATAGGGAAAGAGAGGAGATGAACACAGACCTACAATGGTCCTTCCTGACTACATTCTCTTCCCATTTTTGGTGGGTCAACAAAATTATACGAAAACACTGGCAGGTACTCAGGTGTGATAAAGTCTTGGGACCTGAGCTCCCAGAACATCCAAAAGTCCTATATCGAAGGAATCAGAATTTGAAGGACTTGGTAGCTCCCAGTGAGGTTGACCCCCCTCCGAAAATTCGCTTATTTGGAAATTTGAAAGGCTTTTTTCTGTGCAGACGATATAAAGTATGCTCCTCTTCTAGAACCATTTGGACCTCCACTTTTACTTCTAACACTACCTCCAGGGAATATTCTATATCAGAACTGATTACATGTGGCACTGTGGGGGTGATTTACCTCTTAAGTTGTCCCTGCGGGCTCCAGTATATTGAGAGGACCACCCGCGCCCTGAAGGTCAGGATAGGCGAACATCTTTCAAATATCCGTAGGGGCTTTATTGGACACAGTGTTTCCTTACATTTTCGTCAATTCCATGACCGCAACCCATCCCTACTTGGGGTTATAGGGATAGAGAAACACATCCCCCACTGGAGAGGAAACAACTTAAAATGTTGTATATCCCGTAGGGAAATGCGGTGGATATATGATATGGCCTGTTATTGCCCGTTGGGCTTTAACATAGAATGGGACATCAACTGTTATATTAATAACAGTTGATGTCCAAGATGTTGACAGTCCTTCTACTGGGTTTCATAGACTATTTGGTTTCGGGGACTAGTTGTCCTGGCTAATATACACAGAATGGCCCCTTAGTACCTACATCAGGTCTTCCCTTCATCTATATATGGTTCTCACTTTTTTCTCTTCTGTTATTATTTAAAAAAAAAAAAAGAAGATAAATATGAAATTTTTAATTCATCGCATACATTTTTTAGCTGGACCTAATATGCCTGTTTTTTGTAGAAAGTGCAGGGACGCATTTTTTGTGGCAGTTTATGAGTACATATATCTGTATGCCTTTGGTTTGTGTATATATATGCAGGCATTGTCATTTATGGCTCTGTTAGAGATATATTTATATATTTTTATTTTTATGTTTATAATAATTTTTAATGTTGTGACCTACCAGAGTTGGTTTTTTATATACCAAGGATATATGTGTAAAATATATAAGTTTTCAATGGATGTTACAGCCAATGTCTAATTTATGTATGCCACAATCATGCCTTCAATAAAGGACACGTTTGTATCATGTGCTGAACGAATCTAATCGGTGGCATGATTATACGCAATGATATGTGGCATAAGACTTTGGTTGTATCATCTGATCAACGGGGACACGGGTTTGCTCACCCGTGCTTCCGGTGTCATTCTCCTGCAGTCTTCTATAAATTGCGTGGAGTGTGCTGTCCGGGTATTGCCTCCTTCCCTGTTGATGCCTTGTATAGGAGAAACGCAGCGTCGGGCGGAGCAATCATCTCTGACGTCACCACGCTCCAGCTTAGTGGTCTGAGCCACGGCTGGTTGTCTTGTCCTACCGCGGATGTTTGAAATCTTGTTTTGTTTGAGACTCTGGATGTCAGCATTTCTGCTTTTTAAATAAAGGGACTATCATTATACTGCACCATGAGCCTCCCTTTATCTCTTTTATGATATCCACGCTTATCACACCAAACATTGGGAGCCGATCCTGGTTATAAGGAAGCTGTGCCTCTGGACATCCTAAGGAGAGAGCGGACCTGCTGCGGGACTGACGCCGGGATACCGTGGAGCCATATGATGTGCTGAGCTTCTATGGTCTCCGTAATAGAGATCCACCGGATCTGATAAGCGCCCCTTTTTACTATTCTGTCTCATCTTGCTGGAAAAGTTTGGAGGAAGATATCAACTTTCCCCTTCAACCATTACTTCTTCCATTTGGTTCATTGGTCTGAATGCCGTGACTCACTTCATAGCCTCTTTTTTGTCTATTAGGACACTATCTGACAGCAATTCACCTGGAACTTTTTTTGCATATAATTGCATCCAATATTGTTTATTTGGCACTTTGTTTTTTGCACACTGTTTGGGTAGCGCATTTTTTATTATTTTTGATCATTATTGTATAGCTGTATATTCCAGCAATTTTTCTAAATGCAGCACTTATCATTTATGTTTGAGAAATCTTTTTTCCCATTTTATCCTTTTCATATAAGGATTAATTCTTTCACATTTTAAAACGCTTTCACATTGTGTTTTATATATATGTTTTTGTATTCTTTGCACTAGTGGTGTTTTTTTGAACAATTGCCTTTTTGCACTATAGGGGATGCGCGAAATATCCACGCTTTACAAAGTGTAAGAGAGGCTGTGTCAGTTCATGGACGTCAGAGAAACTGATTTTACGGTGAGTACAAAAATCCTATTTTTTCTTGATTTTTCTAGAGGTCCGCGGCCGGCAGATATAATGTCTCCGCCGACCGCCATTTTCCTTAAGACCAGACAAGTTAGAAACAAGAAGCGGAGCCTGGCGAGTGGCTACAATAAAAATAGAGCTGCTGTTGTGGAAAGGGGTGGAGGGTGGGTGGTGCCGCAGCGCAATTTCTATTGTAGCCATCTGGCTCCCCCTCTATTTTGTTCCCCCTCAGCCTCTTACTTCAGTAATGGCGGTGAAGACAATGCTGCTGGGATATAGAAGGGCTCCAATAGGGGGGACACCTGAGATGTAAGGAAGCACTCCGCTGGGGACACCTAAGATGTAAGGAGGGACTCTGCTGGGGACACCTGAGATGTAAGGAGGCACTCCGCTGGTGACACCTGAGATGTAAGGAGACACTCCGCTGGTGACACCTGAGATGTAAGGAGGCACTCCGCTGGTGACACCTGAGATGTAAGGAGGGACTCCGCTGGGGACACCTGAGATGTAAGGAGGCACTCCGCTGGGGACACCTGAGATGTAAGGAGGGACTCTGCTGGGGACACCTGATGTAAGGAAGGACTCTACTGGGGACACCTGAGATGCAAGGAGGCACTCCCCTGGGGACACCTGAGATGTAAGGAGGGACTCTGCTGGAGACACCTGAGATGTAAGGAGGCACTCTGCTGGGGACACCTGAGATGTAAGGAGGCACTCCGCTGGGGACACCTGAGATGTAAGGAGGGACTCTACTGGGGACACCTGATGGCATCAGGTGGCAGGCGACTTGACAAGTGACACACTCAGGGCTCCCACTGATTCGGCATTATGGTGAGTTGAACTATTTAATTTTATATTACAATGTAATAGTAGAAATAAAGCGCTTCAATCACCCTGACACCATAACAACCATGGTGCCGTGATGATTGGAGCGCTAACACCAGGTGTTTGGAGTATCTTTATTTGCTTATTGTTAAACTTTCTGGAATACATACATTTCTATTGTGGTGTAGGATCTGGACCTGCTGTCCCTCCATTCCTCTTTCTTTTCTTCTCTCTCTCTCTTTCTTCCTTTGTTTCTCCCTCCATCCCTCGTTCATCTCAGACTCTAACCACACCCCCTTGAGTCACGCCCCTTTAAGCCACGCCCAATACCACGCTTAAACCACGCAAATTTTTTCCTGTGACGTGCTTCGCTCGCCGCATTTTTCTAATAAGACTCTGACCACAGACAAAAAAAATGTCCTTATGAATTTTTTTACAATGTTGGCAACTATGCCCTAGGAAATAAATGGCGATCATTGCATTTTTTTTATGTCACTTGTTATATGTGCAGCAGTTTTTCAAATGCAATTTTTTGGGAAAAAATGTACTTTGATAAATAAAAAAACAAACACAATATATACCCCAATTTTTTGGAAAATGTGAAAGATGATGTTACGGTGGGTAGATACCGAACATGTCACACTTTAAAATTCCGCACCCCCGTGGAATGGCGACAAACTGCGGTTTAGAGTTACAGAGGAGGTCTAGCGCTAGAATTATTGCTCTTGCTACAACATTCTTGGCAATACCTCACATGTGTGTTGTGAATGCCGTTTACATATGTGTGCGTGACTTATGTATGCGTTCGCTTCTGCGCGCAAGCACAGAGGGATGCTAATTTATTTAACTTTCTATTTTTTACCTTTACACTGTCCCTTTTAAAATTTTTTTTAATCACTCTTACTCCTATTACAAGGAATGTAAACATTCCTTGTAATAGAAATAAGAATGACAGGTCCCCAAATCTCTCCTTCACCTTTAAAAGCTAAAGATCAAAAAACATATTTTTTCGATCTTTTGCTTTTGCTTTAGCCTGGACCGGAAGTGATGTCATGATGTTGCTCCAGTCCTCCAAGGCCATAGAGGCGATCAAAGACAATCTACTCTTTGGTCACCTCTGGGACCAGCCGGCAGCACTGTCAGTTCCTCAGTTCTCGCCCTCCCGCCACTTCTGAAAGTGTTCTAGCAGCTCATGAGCCGCTCTGAACACTTTCATGAGAAAGCCAGCCGCTGGCTGAAGAAAAAGATACAGGGGTTATGGCTGATAGCTTCAGCCTGTTGCATTAGGGTGTGCACCTGAAAGCTCAAAAACACTGTACCAATCTCTCACTGTGTTCATTCAGAAAGGGAAGGGGCCAGTAAATTACATTACCCCTTCCCCCACTCATCCTGAAATATCATCTATGTGTGCCCACTGCAGTAGCCAATGGGAGAGGAGGGAAGCCAGCCATACTGTGGGAGGGGGCACCGGGCAGCAGAATGGGTATTGTTCACTGCAGGGAGTGATTAGGGTGTGCCTGGGCACACCTGGCACACCCTGTGCGCACACCTATGGCGGTAAACCACTTCAAAGCTGCAACATATATATACATATTGCGGTCTTGAAGTGGTTAAATAAAACCTTTGTGTTTTTTTTATTATATATGTAGCGGGGTCTTCTTTAGGGCTCCGGGACTACAGTACCCAGAGCCCCATTCGGCCTCAGGGCGGAGGTTCCACCGCAGAGACTCATGGGAGAGGTTACTTAAGAGAGGGGCGGGGAGGAGCTCGCTCTCTTGGGACAACGCGCGTCAAGCATCATGTCATCCTGCGCGGATCTGCTGTGGGGTAAGGCCTAAAGCCTAAGGCCTTACCCGAAGTCCGAAGAGCCTTTCACCGTCCTGCAGAACCTGGGTGGATCCTTGATCGTCAGTGTAGGACTCCAGTTGGATCGGGGACCCGATCGGTTGCAGACGCTGTGTGCGACGGACACACGCGGTGGAAGACCCAGGCTGGGATCGCGCCTGGAAGCGGTGAGCGGGCACCTGCCCATATCCATAGACTGAGTTATATTCAGGCCTATAAACTGCCTAGGCCCACTGTTCGCTCACCAGTGTTCTATGGGGGTCCGGTAGTTGGGACAGAGTTGAAGTGCCTTGTTTGCATACTGTTGTTACAAGTTACCACCCTTGTTGGATTACAATTTGGTTCATTTCTTCAAGTGCACCAACGAAAGCTGGCCGGTGAAGAAAATATTACTCCCGCAGGGAAAGAGGACTATTTCATACACTGTCAGGCCTGACATAGGTGGTGTGACAGCAGGAAGGTAAAGTCACCTGGTTGCATCCAGGGGGGTAGATATATTTCGCCCAGATTCAGGCTTTACGCCGACTTATACAACTAGGTGGAGAGTTGTATAAGGCTAGTGGGCTCATGGATGACTCATACCTCTAGGGAGAGGGCTGGGCGTCGTGCAGACAGGGAGTTGATGAGACCAGCTGAAGCTTGTCAGCTCATTTAGGCCTCTATAAGAACTCCCAGCTTCATTAGATGTTAGCTCATGCCTGGAACCAGACCTGTGTGGACTGTCTAGGGAGAGTGAACCCCTGTGCGGTGAGACAAAGCCTGTGTGGCTATTTGCTTGGACATTTAAAACCAGGGACTTAGGGACTAGGACAGCACTAGGCTGATCCCAGTCGTTAGTTAGGAAACCTGTATGTTTAGTCAGAGGTCAAGTTGACCAGGATTTATTTTATTTATGTTTCTTTTGCTTTGCTGTGTTTTGTCACTGTAAATAGAAAATAAACCGCACCTTTTTGATTTTGAAAACCACAACCTCCGTTTGCTGGGCCTGTTTTGTGTGGGGAGCCCATCCCGGGGGTCACACACACCCGCTGCCGAGCTAACCCCCTCACAGTTGGTGGAGAACCAGTGGCAGTTTTTTTTGTAAGCCAGCATGGAGGAGATACTGAAGCAGCTGGCTCTAGCAAATGCCAATCAACAGCAGACAAATGCAGGTTTGCAAAAGAGCCTTGCAGCTCATCAACAGAGCCTTGCAGCTCAACAACAGAACTTCGCAGCCCAGCAGCAAGCTCATCAACAGAGCCTTGCAGCCCAGCAGCAGACAAACGCAACTTTGCAACAGAGTCTGGAGGCTCAGCAACGAGCCCAGCAGCAATCTGAGGCCCGCTTCATAGACCTGTTGCAGAAGCAAGAGCAGAGACTACAACAACAGATGGAAGCAGTAATGCAGCAACGTCCGCAGACCAGTGAGGAAAGCCGTCCCACTAATACAGCGTCCTTTGGGGTGAGTCGTTTATTGACAAAAATGACTGGAGAGGATGATCCTGAGCCCCTCACTGGTGCCCCTATGTACCAGGAATGTGATAGCCAGAACTCCCCTGAGAGTGGTGAGGACTCTCCGGAATTTCCCTTATCAGTATTGGCAGGGGAGACTCAAGAAACTGGAGAGGAGCCCACCTCCTCAGACGAAAACCTACCGTCTGTGGAGTTTTCTGATCTTGAGGTTCACAGGGAAAACTTTGCCACAGAACAGTTGAAAGACCCCGCCCTAATAAAGGCACGGGAAAACGTAGTGAAAATAGATGGCGAGTTAGTGAACCCAGATAATACCTGCACTTACCCATACTTCAGCGTAGAGAAGGACCTACTGTATCGGGTGGCAAAAAGGGCAGAAGAAACCGTTGAGCAGCTTGTGGTGCCCAAACCTTACAGGAAGTTGGTGTTGGAGTTGGCCCATGGGCACATTCTTGGAGGTCATCTGGGGACAGAGAAAACCCGAGAGAGGGTATTACAGAGATTCTATTGGCCGGGGGTGATGAAGGACGTAGAAAATTATTGTTCCTCCTGCCCTGTGTGTCAGAGGTTGGCCCCGATGCCACATTTCCGTAGCCCGCTGGTCCCTCTACCCATCATTGAGGTCCCGTTTGAGAGGATCGCCATGGATTTGGTAGGTCCTATAATCAAGTCCGCTAGGGGGCACCAGTACATATTAGTTATAATGGACTATGCCACCCGTTATCCAGAAGCGATCCCTCTCCGAAATACCTCGGCCAAAACCATAGCCAAAGAGCTATCTCTTGTTTTTAGCCGGGTGGGTATTTGTAAAGAACTGCTTACGGACCAAGGTACACCCTTTATGTCCCGGGTTATGAAAGAGCTGTGTAAATTGTTCAAAGTGACGCAATTGCGTACGTCTGTGTATCACCCCCAAACCGATGGGCTGGTTGAAAGATTCAACAAAACCCTAAAACAAATGTTGAAGAAAGTGGTGGATAGAGATGGAAAGGATTGGGACTGTTTACTTCCTTATTTGATGTTTGCTATTAGGGAGGTGCCCCAATCCTCTACGGGATTCTCCCCCTTTGAGTTACTGTATGGGAGACACCCAAGAGGGCTGTTGGATATTGCCAAGGAAACTTGGGAAAGTGAGAGTTCTCCCCACAGGAGTGTGATTGAGCATGTCGCCCTGATGCAAGATCGAATTGCACAGGTAATGCCCATCGTGAAGGAACATTTGGCCCAAGCGCAGTTGGCACAGCAGAGAGTGTACAACCGTGGAGCCAAGACCCGTACCTTTTCCCCGGGGGATAGGATATTGGTACTTGTCCCTACGGTTGAAAGTAAATTCCTTGCCAAATGGCAAGGCCCCTACGAGATAATGGAAAAAGTGAGCGAAGTGAATTACAAGGTCAGACAACCAGGAAGGCGAAAGCCCGAACAGATCTATCACGTTAATCTGTTGAAAGCCTGGAGGGATAGAGAGTCCCTAGTCGCAGACACTTGGTCACCAGCTCAAACTGGTTGCGTGATTCCTGAGGTTGGAATAGCAGCCACCTTGTCACAACCCCAACAACAGGAGGTTAAGGAGTTTGTGCTTCGCAACAAGGAGGTATTCTCTGAGCTGCCGGGACAAACATCTGGGGTAGAGCATGACATCATTACCCCGCCCGGTGAAAGGGTGAAGTTAAAACCCTATCGGATCCCAGAGGCTCGACGGGAGGCAATACGGGAGGAAGTACAGAAAATGCTGAACTTAGGGGTGATAGAGGAGTCCCAAAGTGATTGGTCTAGTCCCATCGTGTTGGTGCCTAAACCGGATGGGAGCTGGCGATTTTGTAACGATTTTCGTCAGTTGAACAAAGTTACAAAATTTGACACCTACCCCATGCCACGTATAGATGAGTTGATCGACCGGCTGGGAACAGCCCGATACATGACGACTCTTGACCTCACAAAAGGGTATTGGCAAATCCCCCTGGCCAAGTCGGCCAAAGAGAAAACCGCATTTGTAACCCCAGACGGGGCGTTCCAATATAAAAGAATGCCGTTCGGGTTACAGAATGCGCCGGCCACATTCCAGCGGAAAATGGACCAGATGCTGAGGCCCCATCGGAAGTATGCTGCGGCTTACCTGGATGACGTAATTGTCCATAGCACAGATTGGGCCTCACATCTGCCAAAAGTGCAAGCAGTCCTGGACTCTGTTCGGGAAGCGGGGTTTACGGCTAACCCCAAGAAGTGTACCATTGGGCAGGAGGAGGCCAAATATCTTGGGTACACCATTGGGAGGGGAGTAATAAAACCCCAACTCAACAAAGTCGAGGCCATCCAGAGTTGGCCACGTCCCAACAGCAAGAAGCAGGTACGAGCCTTTCTGGGAATCGCTGGGTATTATCGGCGATTCATTCCCCACTTTGCTTCTAAGGCTGTGCCCCTAACAAACCTGACGAAGGGGAAAGGGTCGGTCATGATTAAATGGACCCCCGAGGCTGAGGCAGCATTCCAATTCTTGAAACAAGCCTTATGTAGCCAGCCAGTGTTGTACTCACCCGACTGCTCTAAAGACTTTGTCGTACAAAGTGATGCGTCAGATGTGGGGTTAGGAGCAGTATTGTCCCAGGTCTGGAACGGGGAAGAGCACCCAGTCATTTACCTCAGCAGGAAGTTGAAGTCCCATGAGGTAAATTACGCCACCGTTGAAAAGGAGTGTTTAGCGGTGAAGTGGGCTCTAGATTCCCTTCGGTACTACCTGCTAGGTAGGCACTTTGACATGGTTACGGATCACGCTCCGTTAAAGTGGATGGCTCAAAACAAGGAAACAAATAGAAGAGTGAATAGGTGGTTCCTGGCCCTCCAGGAATTCAACTTCACAGTAAAGCATCGCCCTGGCGTTCAAATGGGGAATGTGGATGCTTTGTCTCGAGTACATGAATGCCTGATTGCTGGTGTTCCAACCCCGAGGTTAAAACAAGAGGGGGGGGGTATGTGACAGCAGGAAGGTAAAGTCACCTGGTTGCATCCAGGGGGGTAGATATATTTCGCCCAGATTCAGGCTTTACGCCGACTTATACAACTAGGTGGAGAGTTGTATAAGGCTAGTGGGCTCATGGATGACTCATACCTCTAGGGAGAGGGCTGGGCGTCGTGCAGACAGGGAGTTGATGAGACCAGCTGAATCTTGTCAGCTCATTTAGGCCTCTATAAGAACTCCCAGCTTCATTAGATGTTAGCTCATGCCTGGAACCAGACCTGTGTGGACTGTCTAGGGAGAGTGAACCCCTGTGCGGTGAGACAAAGCCTGTGTGGCTATTTGCTTGGACATTTAAAACCAGGGACTTAGGGACTAGGACAGCACTAGGCTGATCCCAGTCGTTAGTTAGGAAACCTGTATGTTTAGTCAGAGGTCAAGTTGACCAGGATTTATTTTATTTATGTTTCTTTTGCTTTGCTGTGTTTTGTCACTGTAAATAGAAAATAAACCGCACCTTTTTGATTTTGAAAACCACAACCTCCGTTTGCTGGGCCTGTTTTGTGTGGGGAGCCCATCCCGGGGGTCACACACACCCGCTGCCGAGCTAACCCCCTCACAGTGGGGAAAGTTATTAAGTTTGTGTTGCTGTGTCTTAGGGCGCGCACGCCATAATAGCTCCGCGTGGTGGATACTGCGCGGCGCCATTTTATAGTGCTGCCTCTGTAGCATTGGTTGGTACAGGGTTTCTGCAGACCCATGTAAGTGTTGCATGTCATGTTTTATGCCACCAATTTATAGTAAAGCTATTACTTATTCATATTCCTGCCTCAGAGTGTTGTTTGTCTATTTAGGAACTGTTAAGTATCATACACCTGAGAGTGATAGGAAGCTATCCCTAGACTAACTGTGCCAGAGTGGGTCGAGTCAGATTGCCGGGGGTTGGCAGTGCTGTATACAGGGCCCGAGAAAACAAACCAGCGGCTCTCTTAACTGGGGGTAGCGCTACACGTGGGGGCTCTCGAGTCCGGGATCCTGTTGCAGCAAATAGCAGCCAAGAGACACCAGCATGGACCCACTAGAAGTAGTAAAGTGGTGCGCAGCAGTAAAAACAGATCCGCATGAAGTAGTGATCATAGAACTGTCAGGGATCTGGCAAGAAGATGCAGTGAAACAGTTAGTGATGTCGCTGTCCCCGCAACAAAAAGCATATATAGTGGATGTCAGAACAGAACCTCCCTTGACATATGTACTGTTAAAATGGAAAGATGGAATCCCAGAATACTTCAAGAAGCCGAGCATAGAAACGGCGGATAAGCAAATCTTTAAGTTAATACGCGCTCCACCCGACTTAAAAGATGTCAAGAAAGAGATGAACCCTGGGTCGCCACAAGGCGCTCTCAGCACAGAATTATGCACGGTTCTAGGGGAAATCATAGCGCAATGCAAGAAAGATCCTGCAGATTACCAAATGTCGGGATACCGGAAACTCAGGATGTTTTCAGGAAGGAAGCCTGTACCCTCAGGTGAAGAGGGGTTTGAGTAATGGTTAGATGGCGCTACTCAAGCCTTAGAGGAGTGGGAAGTCCCAGACCACAGAAAGAAGCAGAGGATTGCTAAGAGCTTAAAAGTGCCTGCCTTAGAGGCCATACGCAACCTTAAGATGAGCAAGAAAGACAGTGTTGCGCAGGACTATCTGGACATTCTGCAGAATGTGTTTGGAGGAACAGAAAAGATCACTGAGCTTACCTACCAACTAGAGCACTGCTACCAGAAGGCAGGGGAGAAGCTATCAGAGTTTATGATGCGCCTAGATAAAATACTGCACAAGATGATCTAAAGGAAGGGGATTGACCCGAAGAAGGTGGATGAGGCCCGGGTCCAGCAGGTCATGAGAGGATCTCAACCCCTGGATCCCATCGCACTGGCGCTACGTACAAGACAATACGGGAAGAGCCTGGAGTACCCTGACTTGATCCGAGTAGTCAGAGAAGAAGAAGCTATGCTGGAGGAGAAGAAAAGGAGCCAACCAGTTGAGCTGGTGCAGCCCCCTCCAGTGATGGTCAGGGCCGACACGACCTTAGAAAGAGACGCAGAGGTGGATACCTTAAAGTCACAGATGTCCCAAGTGTTGGGAATGTTGACCTCCCTGATGGAAAAGGAGTCAAGGGTACCTGAGAGGAACAGCCCAAGGAAGGAGTTGTTTCCAAATACTTCAGCACCCGCATCCCTGGAAGATAGGGAGGATATGATCTGTTTCAACTGTGGAGAAGTTGGTCACGCGGCCAGAGTGTGTTCCAGTCCCAAAAAGAGGAAGATGAACAACCGCAAGCCGCCGTAAAACTTCAGCGGGCCCCGGTGAAGGAGTCAACCGGGTGCCCATCATTCTTACGGAACTCCACACTGAATGCAGAAGCAACAGAGTTTATCCCTTCCTGTCCTTGGATGATGCTTGGGAAAGTGCCAGTGAACCATCTGAAAAGGAAGATCCAAGAGAAGCCATGTACCTTCCTGCTCCGGAACCGGATGTTCCCGAGGAAGGGGGAAGCCCTGAGTTAGAAACAGAAGAAGAGTCTGCTCCAACAGAAAGCCCAAGAGGACAGAGGAAGCGGAGGGCAATAAAACCTCCCAGGAGACTAACTTACCCACAGATGGGTGAAAGTGCGGAAGACACTGTAGTCACTGCTAGAAGGAGTATGGAAGACCATGACCCTCCCGCTGTTCATTTAGTGGGAGGCAGCCCCAACTCACTCTCTGGCACAGTTAGACAGGATACTAATATTAGTGTGTCCTGTGGGCAGGGGAGTTCACTACCTCGTTTTTGGTGGTAATTTCCTCTGCCAACGTCATATGAAGGATTGATGGATGTTATGAGATCTGTAATTGGAGATTATGTTATCTTTGGGGACCAAAGAGTTCAAGTGGGGGGAGTGTGTAGCGGGGTCTTCTTTAGGGCTCCGGGACTACAGTACCCAGAGCCCCATTCGGCCTCAGGGCGGAGGTTCCGCCGCAGAGACTCATGGGAGAGGTTACTTAAGAGAGGGGTGGGGAGGAGCTCGCTCTCTTGGGACAACGCGCGTCAAGCATCAAGTCATCCTGCGCGGATCTGCTGTGGGGTAAGGCCTAAAGCCTAAGGCTTTACCCGAAGTCCGAAGAGCCTTTCACCGTCCTGCAGAACCTGGGTGGATCCTGGATCGTCAGTGTAGGACTCCAGTTGGATCGGGGACCCGATCGGTTGCAGACGCTGTGTGCGACGGACACACGCGGTGGAAGACCCAGGCTGGGATCGCGCCTGGAAGCGGTGAGCGGGCACCTGCCCATATCCATAGACTGAGTTATATTCAGGCCTATAGACTGCCTAGGCCCACTGTTCGCTCACCAGTGTTCTATGGGGGTCCGGTAGTTGGGACAGAGTTGAAGTGCCTACCCCCCCCCTTGTTTGCATACTGTTGTTACAAGTTACCACCCTTGTTGGATTACAATTTGGTTCATTTCTTCAAGTGCACCAACGAAAGCTGGCCGGTGAAGAAAATATTACTCCCGCCGGGAAAGAGGACTATTTCATACACTGTCAGGCCTGACATAGGTGGGGAAAGTTATTAAGTTTGTGTTGCTGTGTCTTAGGGCGCGCACGCCATAATAGCTCCGCGTGGTGGATACTGTGCGGCGCTATTTTATAGTGCTGCCTCTGTAGCATTGGTTGGTACAGGGTTTCTGCAGACCCATGTAAGTGTTGCATGCCATGTTTTATGCCACCATTTTATAGTAAAGCTATTACTTATTCATATTCCTGCCTCAGAGTGTTGTTTGTCTATTTAGGAACTGTTAAGTATCATACACCTGAGAGTGATAGGAAGCTATCCCTAGACTAACTGTGCCAGAGTGGGTCGAGTCAGATTGCCGGGGGTTGGCGGTGCTGTATACAGGGCCCGAGAAAACAAACCAGCGGCTCTCTTAACTGGGGGTAGCGCTACATATATTTTATTTCGGCTCCACTGATGTCATCACAGGGTCTCTGTGCGTCTCTATATAATGCAGTCCATAGAGTCTTAAAGGAGACCCGGCTACACACTCCCCCCACTTAAACTCTTTGGTCCCCAAAGATAACTCTCAACATACACTACGTACAACCCTAGACAACGTTGTGTATGATATCGGCAGAGGGAACTCCCACCAAAACTGAGGGGTTGAATTCCCTTGCCCACAGGTCACACTGTCATGAGTGGCCTGCCTAACTGTGCCAGAGGATGAGTTGGGGTTGCCCTCCACCAAATGAACAGTGAAGGGACCTGGATGCTCTGCACTCCTCCTTGCAGTGACCACAGTTTCTTCTGAGCTCTTCCCTATTTGTGGGTAAGTCAACTTCTTAGGAGGCCTTATAACTCTTCTGGCTCTTTGGTCTCTTGGGACTTCTGTCTGGGACACTACAGGCTCCCCTTCTGGAGCAGACTTGAGGGATTTTGCTGGTTCTGAAACACTTGGTTCAGGAGCCGGAGGTACATAGAGTCTCTTGGGTCCTCCTCTGAGTATGTGTCACAGGCATCTTCCCAGTAATCCGACAAAGGACTAGATGGAATAAACTCAGTAGCTTCTGCATTCAGTGTTCTGTCTAAAGTGTCTTCAGTAGGGGGAAGATCTATAGCAGAAGTTCCTGGAGTCGGGGAAGGCCATAACCAATCAAGTTCCTGTCTCTCATCTTCACTTAGTTCAGAGGTCTCTTCATCTTCAATTCAAGAGGACTGGGACCGAGTGTTTGGCCTGGGAGTATCCAGAATGGAGGCTGGGTCTGGGGAGTCCCTCACGGGAGGTATCCAAACTGCTTCGGCAAGTGGGAGTAGGTGGTTCCGGTGCCAGGTCTTCAGTGGACCCACCCTTCCTTCAGGCTTCAACTTATAGATAGGTAGGCCCGGCAGCTTCTTACAAATGACATAGGGTTCAGGTCTCCATCTGTCTGCAAGCTTGTGTTTTCCAGGGACCCCCAGGTTCCGTAGCAGTACTCGGTCTCCAGATTGCAGGTCCTGGATCCGAACCTTCAGGTTAAAGTTTCTCTTGTTGCGGGCCCCCCTTTGATCTGAGGCTGCTTGGGCCTGCTCATAAGCTAACTTCAAGCTGTGTCTAAGTCTGTCCACATATCCCTTGTGGGAGGTGGCGGAGGAATGATCTGTGGAGGTGCCAAAGGCCAGGTCTACAGGTAACCTTGCTTCTCTTCCGAACATGAGGCGGTAGGGGGAGTAGCCTGTAGCATCACTTGTGGTACTATTGTAAGCGTGCACTATAGCCGCTATGTGCTTGCTCCAATGCTGTTTCTTCTCGTTATTCAAGGTCCCCAACATATTGAGCAAAGTTTGGTTGAACCTCTCCGGCTGAGCATCCCCTTGTGGGTGGTAGGGAGAGGTTCGGGTCTTCTTGATCCCTAAGGAATCTAGGAGCTTCCGGATCAGCCGACTTTCAAAGTCCCTCCCTTGATCTGAGTGAAGTCGCTGTAGCCCATAGTGGACGAAATACTTCTCCATGAGTACCTTGGCCACAGTGGAAGCCTTCTGGTCTTTGGTTGGGAAGGCCTGGGCATACCGAGTGAAATGATCGGTTATCACCAGAACATTTCCTAATCCACTCAGGTCTGGTTCGAGGCAGAGAAAATCAATGCATACCAAATCCAGCGGGCCTTGACTTTGTAGATGGCCCATTGGGGCAGCTTGATGGGGTAAAGTCTTCCGCTGGATGCAGCGTGCACATGAATGGCAGTACTCTTCTACTTCAGCCCTCATGCAGGGCCAATAGAACCGACTCCTAACGAGTTGGAAGGTTCTTTCAGCCCCTAGGTGGCCATGGTTTCATGCAGGGCGACCAGGACAGTCTCTCTGTGTTTCTCGGGAAGAAACAATTGCCACTTATCTTCCAGGTCATCAGAGGGGCCCCTTCGGTAGACCACTCCCTGATGCACCTGCAACCTGTCCCACTCTTTCCTTAACAGGCGAGCTTCCTTTGAAGGATGACGCAGGAGTCTACTTGGATCCTGATTCTCCAGGGCCTCCAGGACCAATCTCCCCATGGGGTCTTCCAATTGGTCACATCTCAACTCCTTCTTTGACAGTTTTGGCAGATTATCTTCTTCCAACTGGGTTACTCCACAATATTGTTTGGGAACTCCTACCATGGTAACCCCTATCTCTTCTGCCCTTGAGCCTCCTCTGGCTTGAAGTTCAGCCCCTTGACAAAGGGCCCATACCCCGTCAGGTGCCACTTGGCTCCAGTCTTCTGTATCACCGGTGGGGGCATGAGATCTTCTAGACAGGGCGTCTGCGTCTCGATTACCAGCCCCCGGCCTGTACTTCAGGCTGAAATTGAACCCAGACAGTGCAGCCAACCACCTATGTCCTGTGGCATCCAGCTTTGCTGTGGTGAAGAGGTAAGTAAGGGGGTTGTTGTCGGTCTTCACAGTGAACTCGGCCCCATACAGGTAGTCCTTGAGTTTATCAACTATCGCCCACTTAAGGGCCAGGAACTCCAACTTATGAGTGCGGTCGTTTCTTTCAGAGGGGGTCAGGCTCCTGCTCACATAGGCAACGGGTCGCAGCTGTCCTTCATGCTCCTGGTAGAGCACCCCTCCCAGACCGTCATGACTAGCATCTACGTGGAGTTCATAAGGTCTCTTTGGGTCTGCGTAAGCCAAGACGGGGGTTAGTGGTTAGGCTTTTCTTCAACATCTGGAAGGCCTCTTCACACTTCTGGCTCCACTGGTCTTTGACTGACTCTCCCGGCTTCCTGGGGCCTGAGTCGTCTTCTTCCCCCTGTGTCTTGAGTAGTTCATTCAGTGGTCTGGCAATTCGGGCAAACCCCTCCACGAACCTTCTATAATAGGAACAGAACCCCAAGAAGGATCTAAATTCTGTTACCGTGGTGTGCCGTGGCCAGGAGGTAACTGCCTCCAACTTGTTGGGGTCTGTGGCCACCCCTTCTTCAGACACTATGTGTCCCAGATAGTTAATGGAAGATTGGTAGAACTGACACTTCTCGGGCGAAAGCTTGAGTCCCTCCTCACTGAGTCTTCTCAAGACTTTCTTCAGCCTCTCTTCGTGTTTTTTCAAGGTCCTCCCAAAGACAATGACATTGTCTAAGTACACAAGGACCTTGATAAGGTTCATGTCTCCTACAGTCTTTTCCATAAGACGTTGGAAGGTGGCTGGGGCTCCTGACAGTCCCTGTGGCATTCGGTCGAATTCAAAGAATCCCACTGGGGTTATGAAGGCTGTCTTCTCCTTGTCTTCCGGATGCATAGGGATCTGATAGTACCCACTCTTGAGGTTCATAACGCTGAACCACTTGGCTCCAGACAAGCTCTGTAGGGCATCCTCTATCCTCGGAGTGGTGTACTGGTCGGGCATGGTTCTCCTGTTGAGGGTCCTGTAGTCTATACACAACCTCAACGACCCATTCTTCTTTCTGACCACTACTATCGGGGAGGCATAGGGACTTCTAGACTCCCGGATCACCCCGGTCCGCTTGAGTTCCGCGAGCTGTTCCCTCAGATCTTCCAGGTCTGCTAGTGGGACTCGCCTGACCCTCTCCCTGAAGGGCTTGTCTTCTTGGAGGCGAATATGGTGGGTGGCACTCCTTGCACACCCCACATCGAACTCATCTTGGGAGAAGATCTTCTTCCACCTGGCCAACTGGGCCTTGGCTCTCTCTTTCCAAGCCCTGGGCAGATTCGGGTTCTCCATGGAGAGCTTCTCCCAAACGTTCCCTTCTTCTCCTGTCTTCTCCACTTCTGACAAGGCAACCAGGGCAGCAGGGCTCACCTGGCCCAGTAACATCCTGGCTGGGATCTCCATGGGACCATCCGTAGTGTTCCTGACACTCACAGGGACCTTATCGTGGGCCTTCTTCAGAGCCCTCAGCGGGACCACTTCTGGGATTACTTCTAAACCCGAGTGTTTCTCCCTTGGGTCAGGCTCCAAAATGACAAAGGGTCCAGGTTGCTCCTAAGTAAGCTTCACAGTGGCTCTGAGACAGGTTACTTCACCGGGCTGTAACACTACCCCCCTCCTTTCAAGTCTCCAGACCTTCCCCACTCCCTCTTCCGGGGCCTTCTGCTCCAAGACTAATCACTGGTAGGCTGTCTTCAAGATGGGGTGGATCTTGGTGGCTGCGGGGTCCTTCTTTCGTGCAAGAGGGGTCAGGAGTCCCCGGACCAGGTCTGTGTTCATCCCTATTATTAGGGAACTCTTGTTGGCTCCAGGCGGCCGGGGGCACACAACTGCCAGAGTGTCGAACACTTCAGCCTTCCCGGCCACAGATGGGTCGAAGGTCAGTTTTATGGGCAGGTAGCCATCATAAGGGAAGCTCTGGGTCCCGATTCCCCATATTTCTAGCTCTTCTATCTTCTTGATGGGTAGGTGGCTTAGGTGTTTGTCATAAAAATCCCGGTATAACAGGGTCACCTGTGCCCCAGTATCCAAGATGGCTCTTGTGTAGACTCCCTCCACTTGAATGGGCACTATGGGAGATGGGCCTACCAGCTTCTCTGGATATGGCTTCAAAGGGGTTGCCTTTTGATCTTTGCATTCTCCCTTCGGACTTCCCTTCTTCCAATTCCCTTTGGACTTGAGTCTTTCTTGGGCTCGGTATGCATTGATTTTCTTTTCCTTAATGGGTGTATAGACCCGCTGAGGGATATTATGCTTTTTTTTGGGGGTGTATTCCCGCTGTGGAATATTGTGCTTCTTCTGAGGAGTTTTGTCCTCTCTTTTCCTGGGCTTCTCATTCAGTTTGGAGCTCATTGAAGATGATGGGCACCCGGTTGACTCCTTCACCGGGGCCCTCTGGAGTTTCCCGCCGGCTTTCGGTTATCTGTTTTCTTTTTCTTGGGACTGGAACATACAGCTGCAATATGGCCAATTCCTCCACAGTTAAAACAGATCACATCCCCCCAATCTTGTAGGGGGGTGGGCACCGAAGTGTCCGAGAACAACTCCTTCTTTGGTCCCTCTTTTTCTGGAACCCTTGAGTCTTTTGCCATCAGAGAGGTCAGCATCTCTAACACCTGAGACATCTGTGATTTCAAAGTGTCTACTTCTGAGTCTCTTTCTTTGGTCATCACTGAGTTGACTATCACTGGTGCAGAAGAGGTATGTGCCTTGATCACTTGTTGATCCATCTGTAGAGACTCCTCATCTCTGATGATTTTTATCAGATCAGAGTAAGTTAGTGACATCCCCCCCGCCCCCCCCCCCGAGGTTTTCAGGTGAAGCCAGACTGGATCCGAGCGCAACGCTCCCTTTAACACCTGCTTCATTCTTGCCGCATCTGTGTCTTGGGGCAACATCCCTTTTTTTAACACGATTTTGCAAAGCATCTTATCCAGTCTTCTTACATACTCTGAAAGCTTCTCATTCGGCTGTTGGAAAGTATGTTCGAATTGGTACACTAGCTCTGTCACCTTTTCTAGCTGACCGAACTCCTCTTGTAGCATGGCTAAACAGTCCTGAGCCATGCAATCAGCATTTCCAAACCGGAAGCTTTTTACTGCTTCTGCAGCCGTGCCTTTCAAACTCTCTATCACGCGCTGTCTCTTCTGCGCTTCAGGCACCTCCCATGCCTCTACTGCTAATAATGCCTGCTCAACCCAGGTATCAAAATCTTCTTCCCCTGCAGGGACAGGAAGCTTCCCTGAGAATGTCTTTAGCCTCCGGTAGCTAGCCTCTACATGTACCGTGTTTGTTCTCTGGCACTTTGTTAGCAGATCCCCTAAGGCATTTATTAATTCTGGTGCTATGGTAGTGACCGGTGCCGCCGGATGCGTCGCCCTCTCTCTCCTTTCAGGTGAGACACGGGGTGTCCCTTGCGGTGAACCCGTTGGGGATGGCTCCGTCTTAACGGTTATTGCGTGCGCCAACTTATAAGTTCTATTGTCTGGCGTCCGCACACATTTGCGCTTAAAGGTCTCCGGCATTCCGTCCCACCATTCTATCAGCGCATACTGATACGAGATGTCTGGGTCTGACTTTATGTCCATCACCCACGGTGTATGATCTGCGGACAGTGACACCACAAGTTGCTCTACCGTCTCTGTTGACCATTCCTCTCCTGGGAGGCTGATGACCACCGACTGATCTGGCTCTGTCTTAGCTGCTTCGCACCACGCTTTAACCTCTAACGGGTCTATGCCGGTACTTTTGGCGTGTTCACCTGCTGTATCAGGATCCCGACTCGGAGCCCCCACGTGTAGCGCTACCCCCAGTTCAGAGAGCCGCTGGTTTTATTTCGGGCCCTGCATACAGCTCCGCCAACCCCCGGCAATCTACTCAACCCACTCTGGCACAGTTAGTCTAGGGGATGTTATCTATCACAATCTGACTGTATTGAGAGATAAACACTATGTGCAATGATAACACACTGATAGCAAGTGATAAAGTATAACTATTTTACTTTTGGTTAAAAGGCACAGGTTAAAACATAACACATAACTTGCTTACAGAGCCCTGTAGCAGTAGATATAATATACTATAATAGCACAGCGCGGTCACGCGCCACGTGCAGCTATAATTATCTATGCGCCCTGTGGCGCACCAAACAATGTTCTACCCCTGGTCAGGCCTGACACAGATTTAACTCAGTCTTTAGAATAACACTTTCTTCGCATGCAACTTGAATGGTGGTGCACGTACAGGAACAATACTTGTAATCAACAAGGTAGGCAATCAAAAGGAACACTTCACTGGAGACCCGTTAACTCAGTTCCGCTACTAGTCTCCAGTGGAACAGCAAATAAAGGCCGGTGGGCCAAGGCAGTCTCTAGGCCTAACAACAGTACAGCCTATTGGATTGAGCAGGTGCTCGCTCACCACTCCGGACGCGATCCCAGTCCGGGACTTCCACCTGCTGCGTCTCCGCACACAGGGTCTGCAACAGTCGGGTCTCCGATCCAACTGATGTTAGTGGTAAGTAAAGTCAGATGCCACCCAGGCTTGCAGTGGGGTGGAAGGCTCTTTGGAAGTTGTGCAAGGCCCCAGGCTTCAGGCCCTGCACTCCAGCAGATCCACAAAGGAAGACCAGTTGATAGCCGCGCGGTGTCCCAAAGAGGCCAAGCTTAGCCTCGCCCCCTCCTTTTATCTCCCACCCACAAGTCTCTGCGGTGGCAACAATGCACCCTGGGTGCTAAACGGGGTTCTGGGAAATGCAGTCCATAGAGTCTTAAAGGAGACCCCGCTACATGTGTATATATACACATACCATATGTATACAGCGTAGATTCAGTGGAGCAGTTTGTGATTGTTTTTGGCTGTTTTGGGTCTCATTGGCTGGAGGCTCAACTACTTTCCTCTGCCTTCTACTGGATCTTAGAATGTAGTGGGTTGGAAGTGGCAGACCCTGGGCCTGAATTATCATGTGGTCTTGGCCAGTCCCTGGGGGGAATGCTCAGTAGGTGGGTGGGGGGGCATAAATAGTCTGGTGCCCAGAGCAGCAGGATTTTGTTTCTGGAAAAGAAGACCCCAGTCTGAAGGACTGCTGCCCTTCTGGGAAGATTTGCTGTAGTTCATCGAGGTCCCATCCCAGGGAGAGCTGGGGGGTAATTTTCTGAGTGTAGCTGGAGCAAATTCAGAGGGGTTATTGAGCATGGCTCTTGGCAGGAGTAGCCTTCTCTAAAAAAAGGATTTTTGGATCTAACGGTGAGGAAATTGTAAAGTGTTTCCATCTGTTCGGTCAACACCCCAAATTGATTCTGCATCTGATCCATACGATCATATAAATTACTTTTATTTTTCCAATGGCCCCTTGCGGATGGATTTTGGAAGTTTGGGACTTTTCGGACCCTTCTGATTTAGAATCATTTTGACCCTTTTTCTTATCAAATTGGTTATTCCTGTAAATCCTTCTCTGATTTTTCCCATAATGAGTGGACTGCCTTTTTACAAACCTTTTTTTTATTATTTGAATTATCAGAAACAACTGGTACCATTTTATCATCTGGATTGGGTATAGGTTTCCTCTGATTGGGCAGTCTGGGGCTTTTAACAACTTCATCATAACTTCTCTTTGGAGCCTCAAACTGTCCCTGATCCCTTTGAATGTGAGTCTCAGCTGCTTCTTGAGCTTGCTTTTTAAATCTATCCTGAGACTCGTCGCTATTAGAACAGCATAAAGGGTGGTACTCTCTTTTAATAGCCAATCCAGACTTTTTCTGGGATGGTAATCCTGGGCCAGAATCATTTTTATTTTATTTGGCAAGGCATCATAAAACAGTTGGATGAATTCATGGTCCTCAAAATTGGGATCTTTTACAGCCAAGCTATAGGCATTTTTGAGAACTGACAAAAATTCCCTCAGACTGATTCAGCCTACATTTTAAAGTAAAAATGGCCCTTCTTGCTGCATTAGCAGACCGATAGGGACCAAATTCTGTTTTTATTTCGGAGAGGACTTCAGACCAGCTATTTTTACCCATATCCCCATAGGGAATTAAAGAAGTACTTGTGCCTTAGTTCAAATACCCATGAAATAAAATAATTTTTTTGTTTGTCCTGTTTTAATTCAAGGGTCCTCATCGCCTCCTCAGAAGTTTCTATATAATTTAATTATATAAGGCGATCCTTTCTTAGTAAATAGACCCATATTTTCTGTGACAGACTCACCCGGGACAGAGGCTTTTGGAAGGGACTGAATGCTAGCCTCTTGCCTTGCGATTATGGGCCCTGGCATTTGGGGGAACGGTGCTCTTTGTGAGCTGTATGCCTGGGGACCCTTCTGTATGCCTGGGGACCCTACTGCTGAGAAAACGTCCTGGGTCTCAGCAGTGATTCCGATTGGTTTATGTCCTACGGATGCTATTGGAGTAATATGGTTAATAGAAAATGACCTTCTGTGCAGACAGCACATATTCCATTGGACATTCAGGGCCCCTGTTCCGCCAATGGGGATGCATGAGTGGACATGTGGGTGTTTACCACCGCAGACCTCCTCTCCTCCCGATTTTCGCAGGCTTTTTTGCAGTTCTGATTGGCCGCTGTGGGTTCACTTCCTGCCTAGTCATTTATGGTCATCATTTGACCTAGGAAGTTTTCTCAGCAGTGATTCCGATTGGTTTATAGTGTTTGGGTGGCCATGCCCATTTGATCATGTGGCAGCCTTCCTCCAATTAGGTGTCAGTATTGGGAACTTTACTGATTGGTTAGATTTTATTCATGTTTGGAGTGTTTTATTATAAATGTCAGGCAATTTGTGGGAGCTGGTTAATGCCCCAGTTGAAGTACGTGTGTACGAAACACACCGGGCTTGGTTCACCACTCCACTTATTGCCCTTTTTTTATCTTTTGAACTGTGATCACTTTTAAAATTTTGCCGGTTTTCCAATAAACCCACATTTACCCGCACCATTGGAGCACCTCTTTATTTTCCCTTTCTTTCATGATTGTGGGTGATTGAGTTGCTGCTTGGAGGTTTTTTCCATCATACCATCCTTCAGTCCTGAAAAAGATTTCCTAGATTGGAGGTCATTTTGTCATAACTTGAAGACCACAGGGATATCCAGTGCATCTAGAGTTTCTTCGACGTTGGGATTCCCCTGCGATTCGTGTGGTTCATCCAGAGTCTTCCTGCCAGCTGATGCGACTTGCCATTGGGATTTCATACGCTTTAACGATCTGCCTAATAAGTAGATCCATCAGTTCGGGTAAGAGTATTCTTCCTTACTCCTTTGTCTGAAGGTTTATGAGATGACCGATATTGTCACACGTCTGGTTCTGAACATCACATTCCACGGTCTTTGAATGGACTTTATGTGGACTTATTCAATAATTTTTTACACTGAGCACTTTATGACACCTTTCACTTGGTGCGATTCAGTTTTTAGCGCTGCATTTTAGTTATAAGTTGTATTTGAATTTTGATCACGTTTTGTGCAGCCGCATTTGTTTTATTTCCACTTGTTGTTTTTCACCTTTGGTTTAGTCATAGGACTAGCGCAAAATTTTTCTTATTTCCTCATGTTAATTTATGTTTCTGTGTATTGCTAGAGTAATATGAGCAGGATGTAGGAACCTCCTCTTTTACTGCATATAAGACTTGTATTCTGGTTCTAATTAACAGTCCATGTTCAGCAGACAAACAAGTATCGTCTCGTTTTATGCTTGTGAGCAGGTGGAATATCTGATATCTATATTGAGACTGGGAGGAAGCGGTGTATGACAAAAGCACTCAAGCGGAGTGTGGGACGTTTCGTTACATTTTCTTTTAAAAACGTTATCACTTTTGTAGTGTCTATCACAGGTTGAGGGTTTTTTTCCTCATTCCTATGGAACATACTTTTGGAGTGCTTACGAGATGAGATTGGCTTAAATTTAGGAAGAGAACGATCTTTAGTGAACATATGTCCTTCTTCTTCTGAAAACATACTGAAATTACTTTCAACTTCTGAACCCTTTTCTTTGATGTCTTGTTTTAAAATAGCAGGTCTCCCGGACCACATATCTGGGCGTAAGCTGCTAATAGCTTCAGTAACATCTGTTTTATCCCAAACAGAGGGTTTTACCTTTACACTGCTGGCACGTTTTTCCGGCATAGACTGCAGATGTGCTGAACTTGGCTCATTCAACTCCTGCTGAAGTCTTGTATTAGCCTGGTACAGCATTTCACAGTTCCCATATAGAATCTCTTTTGACCTTTTACAATCTAACAATTCTCTAGAAAAGTGATCTAGACTCTTCTTAAGAGAATTGAACACATATTTTGGTTATCTTTTTCATGATACTCCAACATTTGGGTAGACCATTGTTCCCTCTTATCAGAAACCTTTAAGAATTGAACTTCAATCTCACAAAGTTTCTCTTCTAATTTTTTAACATTAACAGCATCTTGCCTGATTTCATATTTTGCTTTGTTTAAAGTGGTTGTAAACCCACTTATGTAACTTGCACCTACAGGTAAGCCTAGATTAAGGCTTACCTGTAGGTGCAAGAAATATCTCCTAAACCTACACGATATTTAGGAGATATTTTACAAAAAAGAAAGCACCGTTGTCTACGGTGCATGCGCGCCGTAGACAACGGCACATTCATAGGGTTAATCCCATTCACATGCGCGGAGTCACATGCGCGGAGTCACGTCTTCGCCGCTCTGGCCAATCACAGCGCCGGAGCGGCGCTGTGATTGGCTGGAGCGGCGATACAAAAGATCAAGTCTTCTGGACAGCAGCAGGTGGACTGGAGCGGCAATACCCGGCGATGGCTGTGGCTGGAGAGGGAGACGAGGACGGCTTCGGGGGCTCGATCTAAGGTAAGTGATGCATAATGAGCTAGTATGCTAGTCATACTAGCTCATTATGCCTTTGTCTTGCAGGTGGGTTAAAAAAAATAAAATTTACAAGGGTACACTTTAATTGTTCTGTCAATTCACATTTTACATAAAGGAATTCTGGCCAAGATTTAAATATTAATAAATCTTTATCTTTCTTTGTAGTGGCTTGGGCCATAAGAAGAAGACAATTTGTCACACGTGATACATCAGACCAGATATCATTTACATATTCTGCAACTCTATTCTGTATTTCAATTACCCAATCATTAACATCCTTTTTAATCTCCAATTTTTCTTTGACATAAGATATCACATGATATTTTACCATTTCTCTGGTATCTCTGTTATGCAGACCAGTTTCAGTCACTGCGTCAGCAGGACCGGCTACACTAGAAATACCTTCAGTATCAGTCATTTTCAATATTGAAACCAACAATAGCAATAACCAAAATTTAACAAAAAAAAAAGGCATCCAAAAAAATATATACCGTATTTATCGGCGTATAACACGCGCCGGCGTATAACACGCACCCCAAGTTTAGGAGGAAATTTTAGGGAAAAAAACTTTTAGGAGGGAAGTTTAAGGAAAAATAACTTACATTTAAATGCAGCCTTGTCAGTGTCCATTGCAGCCTTGTCACAGTGCAGCCTTGTCAGTGTCCATTGCAGCCTTGTCACAGTGCAGCCTTGTCAGTGTCCATTGCAGCCTTGTCACAGTGCAGCCTTGTCAGTGTCCATTGCAGCCTTGCCTCAGAGTCGCCGTGCAGCCTTGCCCCAGAGTCGCCGTGCAGCCTTGCCCCAGAGTCGCCGTGCAGCCTTGCCTAAGTGTCGCCGTGGAGCGTTTTAAAATTGGCGCCGAGACTGTGCGGACGCCGCCGAGAACGCCGAGAACGCAGGGACGCAGGGACTGGGCGGAGCCGCCGCCGAGATACACATAGCCGAGTGTACTCGGCTATACTCGGCTTTTCTCGGCTCCGCTCACAGTCACGCCGAGTCCCGCCCTATGATGGACATAACACAGGTCCAATGGCGGGACTGGGCGGGACTGTGAGCGGAGCCGTGAAAAGCCGAGTATAGCCGAGTACATTCGGCTATGTGTATCTCGCTCCGCTCCGCTCACAGTCAGCGGAGACAGCTCAGGGATGTGGGTATCGGCGTATAACACGCACCCACGATTGTCCCCTGATTTTCAGGGGAAAAAAGTGCGTGTTATACGCCGATAAATACGGTATATACAGTTGTGATCATAAGTTTACATACCCTCTTACCCTGGCAGAATTCATGATTTCTTGGCCATTTTTCAGAGAATATGAATGATAACACAAAAACTTTTCTTTTACTCATGGTTAGTGTTTGGCTGAAGCCATTTATTATCAATCAACTGTGTTTACTCTTTTTAAATCACAATCACAACAGAAACTACCCAAATGACCCTGATCAAAAGATTACATACCCCAGTTCTTAATACCGTGTATTGCCCCCTTTAACATCAATGACAGCTTCAAGACTTTTGCGGTATTTGTGGATGAGGCTCTTTATCTTCTCAGATGGTAAAGCTGCCCATTCCTCTTGGCAAAAAGCCCCCAGTTCCTGTAAATTATTGGGCTGTCTCGCATGAACTGCATGTTTGAGATCTCCCCAGAGTGGCTCAATGATATTGAGGTCAGGAGACTGAGATAGCCACTCCAGAACCTTCACTTTATTCTGCTGTAGCCAATGACAGGTGAACTTGGCCTTGTGTTTTGGATCATTGTCAAGTTGGAATGTCCAAGTACGTCCCATGTGCAGCTTCCTGGCTGATGAATGCAAATGTTCCTCCAGTATTTTTTGATAACATACTGCATTCATCATAGGCCGTGTTCACTACTCTCCAAATATAGAGTTTATGGTTGTGGCCAGAAAGCTACATTTTGGCCTCATCGCTCCAAATGACTTTGTGCCAGAAAGTTTGAGGCCAGTGTTGCCAACTCCCTGAAGTGAAATTTCCTGGCAAGGATGCCAAAATTTCTGAACGGCACCAATTTTTTACTGGCAAAAATCATGAAAATTGCTGGCAGAGCCGCATTTTTTACTGCCGCTGCAAAAAAGTACCTACAATCACTGTTTTTAGTGCTAAACAGTGCAGATATCAATATTTGAACTATAAACACACAGCTAATGCTATTTATCAATGTGTTTAAGTTAAACAAAAGTAAAAAAACATTTTTCTCAATTTACATGAAGGTTAGGGTACTATAACCCAGCCAGCACAAAGTTCCCTCTTACATCAGAGTCTGCAGCATGCCCCTTAAAGTGCAAGGGAACTTTTATGTAAAGGGGAACGCTGCAGATCATGATGTAAGGGGGAACTCTGATGTGGAGGGGGGCTCTGGTGCATAGAGATCACCTTCCGCAGAGTGAATACACTAAGGTAAGGGGGGGTGGGGGGGGGGTAACTAATATAAGGGGGAAACCTTTATATCAGTGCCCCTTACATTATTGTATTCACTCACATCCTTACATCAGTGACCCCCCCCCCCCCTCAGAATGGCCTGGTGGCACTGTCACTGACCTCCTCTTAGGTGCACAGTGTGGGGCTCAGTCAGACAGCTCCAGCTTGGTGGCTCTGATCTCCTCTCCCCAGTCCACACGTCTGTTTCTTCCCGGGCCGTAACCCCCATCCCAGCGGCACTCCCACTCTTGACTCCTTTCTAGGATCCCCTCAGAGACTGCAGACATGGTAAAAGACAAGAGATGGTCAGATGCTGCGGACACGATACAGGAGGTGGACAGAGACTGCGGACATACTACAGGAGGGGGACAGAGGCTGCGGACACGATACAGGAGGTGGACAGAGACTGCGGACATACTACAGGAGGTGAACAGAGGCTGCGGACATACTACAGGAGGTGGACAGAGACTGTGGACATACTACAGGAGGTGATACACAAAGAATATTCGCGCTACTAACACATGTAAGCAGCTACAATGCCTGTGAAGAAAAGCAAATACAAACAATATACAAAAAATGTAGCGCTATGCGTGAAAAATAACATAAAAAACATATAACACCCAAGTGTGGTGCTCAAAGTGAATGAGTCTTAAAAAGTCTGTATGAATGAATCCAAAATTCAGTGAAATGGAAAAACGTGTTGAAAGAGTCTCTGATGACAATTCAAGGTGGATAATAATAAACCTTCCGGAATAGAATGGTGACTTTCAGAAAACAAGTGACTGTAACATGACCACCACCACATAGAAGGGAGGCTTACCAAATTGAGTGGAACCAATAGACCTACGTCTATGGGGTCAACTAAGGCTTGATATGTATATGTTTATGTGGGTCCAGGATCCCAGCCGGCGTTTCACACATATGTATCCAAGATCCAGGATCAATTGGTATCACCGAATCTCCAAACCCAATCGGATAGTTAAATGGCTCACAATGGGACCATAGTGGAGGAAAGAAGGAGAGGGCACATAGCGTAATACAGTAAACGATATTTATTAAATGTAGGTAGGTACACTTACAATCAATCTGTAGAAAAGCGCTTTGCAATGCACTCAGTGGCAGCAGTGGAGTCTCCCGACGCGTTTCGCAATACCTTGCATCGTCTGGGCTGCGGACACGATACAGAAGGTGGACAGAGACTGCGGACATACTACAGGAGGTGGACAGAGGCTGCGGACACACTACAGGAGGTGGACAGAGGCTGCGGACATACTACAGGGAGGTGGACAGAGGCTGCGGACATACTACAGGAGGTGGACAGAGGCTGCGGACATACTACAGGAGGTGGACAGAGGCTGTGGACATACTACAGGAGGTGGACAGAGACTGCGGACATTCTACAGGAAGGTGGACAGAGGCTGCGGACATACTACAGGAGGGGGACAGAGGCTGCGGACATACTACAGGAGGTGGACAGAGGCTGCGGACATACTACAGGAGGTGGACAGAGGCTGCGGACATACTACAGGAGGTGAACAGAGGCTGCGGACATACTACAGGAGGGGGACAGAGGCTGCGGACATACTACAGGAGGGGGACAGAGGCTGCGGACATACTATAGGAGGTGCCGGTGGAGACAGGCTGTGGACACGATGGTGCCCTCCTCACCCCCTCACAGTAGCCTCCTCCTCTGTCCACCACCATATTACTTCTCCACATCATCAGTGTGCTGTGTCCTCCTCCTGTGCCCCTTTCACCACTCCACAGGTCAGGGCAGCACTGTGCTGCCCTGACCTGTGGAGAGGTGAAAGGGGCACAGGAATCTGAGGAGGACACAGCACACTGATGATTTCGAGAAGTAATATGGTGGTGGACAGAGCACATCAGTCTCTCCCCTGCATGGCATGGCTTCAGGCTCCCAGTAATGTCCAGGACGCCAGGCTCTTACTCGCTGTCCCCTTGTATCCCCCCAGTTTCACTGACCTTGAGACTCAAGTCCGTCCTCCTCACCCCTGGGCCCTGTCAGTGCTCCGAGTCCGCTGGCTCCGAGTCCTCCACCTATGATGAGTGCATGGCATGCACTCACTACAGGTGTCGCGTCAGCCGCTGTGGCCTTTCCAAAAATGGCGCCAGCGGCGCCATCACGTTACCGCGCGTGCGCCAGCTTCGGAACGGCGCATGCGCAGTTGTATGGCCGGCTCGCGGCCATCTTTTTTATGGGCGCCAGTGCCCATAACGGACTTTAACGTACACCCCGAAAAAGGGGTTAAATTTGCGGACTGTACGTAAATATACGTACGGTTGGCAACACTGTTTGAGGCTTGTCTCTGTGCTGTTTGGCGTAGTGTAAGCGGGATACTTTGTGGCATTTGCGTAGTAATGGCTTTCTTCTGGCGACTTGACCATGCAGCCTATCTTTCTTCAAGTGCCTCCTTATTGTGCATCTTGAAACTGCCACACCACATGTTTTCAGAGAGTCCTGTATTTCACCTGAAGTTATTTGTGGGTTTTTCTTTGCACCCCGAACAATTTTCCTGGCAGTTGTGGCCGAAATTTTAGTTGGTCTATCTGACCGTGGTTTGGTTTCAACCAAACCCCTAATTTTCCACTTCTTGATTAGAGTTTGAACACTGCTGATTGGCATTCTCAATTCCTTGTGTAACACCCAGACCACTTTTCTCTCCCTTCTTTGGCTCACTCACAGGAGGAAAAGGCGCCTGATGCCACCATGCCCGTACCCTCTGGTTTGCAGAGGTTAGGCACACTTATAACTTACGGGTCTTGCAGCAAGGTTCTCCTCAAAGTTGGTTCTCATCCCTTAGAATGTAAAGGACAAGTCTCTATATCCCCAAGTAACTCCAAGGTCCAGACCAGTATCAACTCCAACGTAGAGTTTATTTTTCTTATGCATGAATAACCACAAAGTTGAGAAGAGAGAAAGGTGTTAGAATAGCAGATCAGATTCAGACACTCCTGGCTTCCTCGCAATTCGATCAAGAGCGGGTATAGCTCACCCGGATAGTCACCCAAGGGCACTAGCAGCCGGCATGTAGCTCGAACAGTCAATCAGATTCCCTTAATGGATGCAATCGGGAGATCCCCTGCCACAGAATCTATAGTGTCCCGAACCTCCTAATGGTCCCGTTGTTTTAAATCCCTTTTCGGATGGATGACATCCCTCCAGAGAGTTCCTGGGTCCCTTCCTTCACTGTGATCTCTCACCAGTTCTTCGGAACGGTCCTCCCCCAGCCTCCTCTTCCAGATGCGGGTCCAGTTAAAGGTGCTGGGCCCAGGGCTGAAGTTGCAGTCCCAGGACTAAAGGTGCCTGGGACTGAGGCGCATGTGGCCCCATGGCCTGGAGGGCCATGCACTTGAACTTGGACCATATTTTCTCCCTCCGGGCATGGGCCCCCGGGAATTGCTCGCTCTCTAATGGCGTCTGTCAGGAGTCCAGAAACTCATTGACCTTTTATACACACACACTAATTACAAGCAAACAGATCACAGGTGAGGATGGTTACCTTTAATAGCCATTCAAACCCCTTTGTGTCAACTTGTGTGCATCAGGCCAAAATCACCAGGGTATGTAAACTTTTGATTAGGGTCATTTGGGTAGTTTCTGTTGTGATTATGATTTAAAAAAAGAGTAAATACAGTTGATTGATAATAAATTACTTCAGCCAAACACTAACCATGAGTGAAAGAAATGTTTTTGTGTTATCATTCATATTCTCTGAAAAATGGCCAAGAAATCATAAATTCTGCCAGAGTATGTAAACTTATGAGCACAACTGTATATTTGAAACTTTACTGGTCTGAGACTCACTTATGTTGATTCAATAGCTGAACAGATATCAATGGGGATAATGAAGCCATAGTTTAACCTTTTTTGTCTCGGACCTCACCTACAGTATGTTGATTCAGTACCAAACAGATATCACTGGGGACAGTGGAACCAAACTTGAACTTTTACCAGTCTGGGACCCCACCTATGTTGACCTAGTAGGTGAACGAATATCACTGGGGAAAATGGAATAACATTTGAATATTTACTGTTCTGGGACATTACCAATGTTGATCAAGTAGATGAACAGATATCACAGAGCACAATAGAGCCAAATTTGAACCTTTACTCATCTAGACCTTCCGTAGGTCTTGCTCTTCTTGTTTACTCAGACTTATATTTAGGATTTAGGATTTACTGGGTTAATCTTTAGGTTAGACAGTTCTCTTTATCTGTTTAATTATTTTATTAAGTTTGGTAATGTTATTCTGGGGTTAGTTATATGGAACAAAACGTCATTGGCATATGCCGCTACTTTATGTTCTTTGTCCCCAATCCTAACCCCTCCTATGTCTGCACTGTTTCTTACTGTTGCAAGTAATGGTTCAAGTGACAGTACAAACAGGAGGGGCAAGAGCAGGCATCCCTGTCTTGTTCCCGTTGTTGTGGAAAATTTTATGAAGATTTATTTAATATGTATTGTCATAGTGTCACCCAGTGTTAGTACTTCCGCAACCGGCTCTAAAGAGCTGACTGGGGCAGTCTGAGGCTGGCTGAGATAAACTTCCTGATTTGGAGAAGGGTGTTTGCGGAGTGGGGCCTCTTTGCAAACGCATTATCGGTTTAGCGGATATATGCTCTTGTCATCTCTGTATGCCTGATCAACATTGAGGTGTAACATGAGCATACACCTGCAGATAAGCTCCCCTCATCAGGAACTGTGTTCATTGATTATTGTATTATTGTTGTATTATGGTGTTATTTTGTAGTGGTATTATATTGTATGTATTTAAATATCCCTGTTGGAAGGGTTATCATGTATTGTCACATTCTGTGTTGCCAAATCCATATATGGGCATTTGCTGTGTGGAGCCTACATGCTGTGACATCACTTCCTATGGAGGAGGTCACATGCTGTGTCCTGACTTCCCATGGAGGAGGTCACATGCTGTGACATCACTTCCTATGGAAGAGGTCACATGCTGCAGCGAATCGCCTCCTGTGGGTGAGATCTTTTGTGATAATAAAAGGACTCTGTTAGGGCGTCGGCAGGCAGTCTTTGCTGGGATGCCTTGATGATGAGACCAGTCTGGTGATGCTTCTTGATTTGTATGAATGGGGATCGAATGGAAGGTGAGTGAATTTTAGCTTAAGATGCATTATATCATTGAGACGAAGGGTGTGCTTATGAGCACAGAGAGAAATGGCTGTGTGCTCTGCAAACAGCCAACTTTCCATGACAGAAAATGGCGGGCCAAAGGTACGGCCTCTTTGAGCATCAGATCAGCAGAGGGGGAGTATGGATGCACGATCTGATGCGTGGGGAGGATATGCTTTGTAAAAGAACAAATTTTTCGTCTTTTTGAAATAATGCGGGCTGTATGAGAGATGTCTGTGGGTGGATGTCTGTGAATCCGATCGTATGTGTATGTGTGATTTTGAGCGTGTGCCTGTGTGTGCCTGCGTGTGCCTGTGTGGATGCATATGGAAACTGTATATTGTGTATGAAATTAAGGTCTAGATGTGGGATTTAGTGCAGCCTGCAATATATGTGTGGGCAGCTGAGCCGTTTGTATTTTTCAAAGTCTGGTCCCTGTGTGCCATGTGCTTTAGTGGGGGAGGGGAGCCAGCATGGCTATCATTTACAATGGTGAAAGTTGGTTACTCTCTGTAAATAGCATGCAGGAGTTTTTGTGTTGGAGGGGCTATGCCCTGAGGGATGATAATCTGATGTTCTGAGAAAGCATACAAGCAAGTATACTGTGTGTGGTGACTAATTCAGAGTATATGAACTTTGAGAAAAGAGATTTGCTGTTTTTAATGTTGCACATGTAACTAATATTTCTTGAATGTGCTTTTTAGTTGGCCAAAGGGTCTGAGTTGAAGTAGCCTAAAGTGTGTGAAGATTGTTCTTAAAATGTTTGTGCACATGTGATGTCTCAGGTGTGTGGCTTTGTAGAGAAAGATTCTAGGGAAAAGATCCTTGTTTTGGTGGCAAAAACTGCATTTGGTGGCCATGTTGCCCATGCGGCTTGTCGGCCATCTTGAGACATGCAGTTTCTCTTTGGGTCATCCAATAAGGGGAAGGTGCACCCACCTTTCCTTTGGGTGTGATACCATGTGACCGTGCTGTGGCATTCATCGGCTATCTTGTTGGTGGGATTTTGCAGCTTTTGGGGCAGATTTTGATGTTTGGTGCGAATTTAGTAGGGCGGTCTTTTCTGTTTTGGAATCTGGTGGACACCATTATTGTTTTCCTTTGTGTGTGGGAACCCATGTGGTCTTGTGTTTTATATTTAAGTGTTCATTTGATGTCCCATGTTTGTCAGTTTTTGGCTGGTAGGGAAGTTTGTGCTGATTTTGGCTAAATCAAAAACTGCATTGCATGCGTTAATGGTGCCATTTTGTTGTGGCCTGGTTTCTTTGTCGGCCATCTTGAGAGGCTGTTTTGATATTGAATTTGCTTGTTTGAATGTTTTTTCTAAGCATCGCCTTTTGAGTTGAGTAGAGTGGTATCTTGATATAGCGCGGTCTTATCCCGAGGGGTCCCGACGCGCTTGCAGACACATGCACATGCTGGGGCCCATTTATGGACGGGATCTGGTTGACCTACCAGCATGTCTTTGGAATGTGGGAGGAAACCGGAGTGCCCGGAGGAAACCAACGCAGGCACAGGGAGAACATGCAAACTCCAGGCAGATGGTGTTGAGATGGGGATTTCTCTGTTTTCATTTAAGTGAATGTAAGCTATTGCAGGTTCAGTTGACTTTGCAGTATAAGAGCGGCTGTTTTTGTATTGGATTTTGGTTTTAAGTGAAATCCCTACCTTACACTGAATTTTGATAGATTGTAAGACTAACTTTAACTCAGTTTTTGTACAGTGGTGTGTGTTTTTATGTTTAAATATTTGGGAGTTTCCCAGAAGGCAATTCATTGTTTTTGAAGCTTGTACTGTATAGCTATCTTTTGGCAGGAGTTTGTATTTGAGTCTCGAAACTTGTGGTTTGACTTCCAGGGGATGTTTGGGTCAGGGGTATTCCCTCCCATTTGCAAAAGGGGGGGTTTGTTCCATCATTTCCTTGACAAAGGTTTTTTTAAATTGTTGAAATATATATGATGTTTAGCCATGGATTTTTTTTGGTGTGTTGATAGACAAGGCGATGGGGCTAGGCTCCCCCTCCCCCTCCCTCTTCCTGTACGTTGATATGTTAATAAACCAGTTTTTTTTTTTTGAGAGCTGAGCATGTAACAGGAAGTTCTTTTCAGCATTTATGTATCAGCAGGAAGTTGGTGGGAGGAGCTTGGGGTCTTCTGAAAGGTGGGCAATGAGATTTGTGCTTGGAAGGAAGATGGAAAGCATTTTGGCGTTTGAAAAAGGGTGTTTGATATTTTGTTCCCGTTTTGTGACGTTTTGTACTGTAATACAGTTTTGGGTAGAGAGTAGCATGGGGGCATCACCATTATTGTTTTAACATCTAGATGCAGGTAGAAAGAAGCCACATTGTTCTGTAGGTGGTAAACGGGCGTAAGTGTTCTGTGTGGTTTAGTCTGGCGACTCAGTGTATGGGTGTATAGCGGAAAACGCTTGTGTATGCATACACTGTGAGGGGTAGAGGCCTAATTCGGGGGGTGATAACGCCTCGGTTAGGGTTTCTAGTTGGGGGACTGGACCAGATATAGTGGTTGTAGTCCGTCAATCCACCGTAGAAGAAGACACCGGGCGGTGCTCTCCGAAATGGGTGCAATGGTTTTCCTGGACGCAGGGATAAGACGATAAGCCGATTCGAATCGCCATGGACACAAGGAGGTCTGTGCAAAGGGAAGGAATGGAGGCTTCCCACAGTCAGATGGTTACACAGTGCACAAAGCCTAGTTTTGGGGCAAAGGCCTTTGAACCAAAAAAAAGATTAACATAGGTGGTCCAAGAATACTATTTTGGGTATCCCTCTGAAGTGGATGTAGTTCAGCTGTGGCTTCAGAAATCTGTAATGATGAGTGTTGATGGAGGTATAGTACACGTTTTTGTGATTCTCAGAGGAGGAACGGTGGTTAAAATTTTCATGCCCGTTTGTTTGAACTTTGTATGGCTGGTCCATGCAAGGTTCTCGAGCTGCTCTCATGTTTGTCCCATTGTATTTTTTTCTATTTCTGAAAGAGTGAAGGTAGAATTCTGCCAGTTTTTGTTTTTTCATTTTTGGTTTTGGAAACTATGAAGTATCTCCCCCACATTTCTATCGGAATGTTTGTATGTAGTAACGTGAATATGTTCGAACCTCCGATGCGTCGCGGCTGTTGTATTTTTGTAGGAACGGGAAAAGTAAGGGTTACAGAGGGTTTTTTTTTATCGTTTTTGAAAGAATGTCATTGACAATTTACCAATGTACAGGAATGTCATTATTATTCACCATTCTTTGCAGGTTAAATATGAAGGATAGAGTAATCATTTTGCTTATAAGTATTTTTCAGGTCCAAGGAGTTTCTGAAAGAGTATGTACATAGAGAGCAGGTGTACGTAGACAGCTGTACATATGGATAAATACACGAGTCTAAGGAGGTAAAAGTATCATAGGCTATTTAATTGTTTCTTGTTTCCAGCACCACGCATTTCTTCCTTCAGTCTGTAATGAGGAAGAAAAGGGGGGGAATGATAAATGTAAGAATGACAGTTTCTTTTCAAACTAATAATGTAACCTCTGTGATTCTAACCAAGTTTGTGCCAAGACTGTCTTTCTTTGATTGAATTTGAATCGGCAAGCAGCAGTCGGTGAAGTAGGTTCCCATCCCAGATGCTAAGAACCTTTTGTCAATGGTTCCAGGTGACTGGGTCGTTGTAAAGAAGCTTGAGGGATGAGACCACGCCAGCCACTGCAAGAGGCGGCTCAACCACACCAAAGAATTGAGTAGTATCTTTGTTTATTTATATTTTTTTGTTTAGTAACTTTTAGCAAGGGTAACAATGAAAAGCATCCCAAGTTATTATTTAAAGTGTAATTCCTGACTAGCTCAGAAAGCGAACAGGACCAATTGCTGGGTCTGTTCTGAGTCTCCACCGAGTTTTAGTACCCCAGCGATGACAGCGGTATATGCCATTTATGATGTTATTATGGGTATGAGGAGTTTTGACAAACTGGTGAAGACTCCGAACAGACACTTGTCAATGGAATCGAACTATGCATTTTTAGAGGGTAAAATTGGTTATAGTTTTAATAGCTCTGCCTCTGGTCGGTTTGGGACAACTAGGTAGCCCACAAGTGTGTTTAAACTTTAGTTTGGTGCTTATGCGGATCTGCAGCTTATAAGGTAATTCCCCCAATGCAAGAGGTTCATGCGTGATGGTGAAGCTGTCCCAGCATCTTATGTCGCAGCCGATCACTAGGATCTGATGGCGCGAGAGAAATTAAGAATGGCAGGGACAGCTAGAAGGGAATTGTTCACCAACCCGACCAGGTCTGGGCATGGTGTCCTGCATGTACAAGGTGGGGGGGGGGCTTAAGCTTAAGATACGATTGAACAATTCTCATCCATTGAGGATGGGATGGTTCATGTAACTGTTGAAGCCAGAGCTGTAGCTAAGTGAAGGTTGGGAGTCCCTTTAAGGGTCTGGGAATCTTTGGGGATCTAATTTTTATTTTACAGCGGATCGTGGTTAAAGGAAGTGGGAATATATATATACTCATGTCGTTTTTATTTCTATTCTTTCTATATGTCGTGACAAGGTGCTCCTGTTGCCTGATTGGATGCGTGACCAGAGCCCGAGCAGATGACCACATCTTCCTTGATGAGACGCCCCAAAGCCGGACCCACGTACAAGACACAGAGGATCACAGACCGATCGGCGATTACTACAGCTCACCATGTCTTGTCCTCCTTATAAGTCATGCTCCTGAAGAACAGAGTCTACATGTCAAGCCGTGTTTTCCTTTTTATGGACTCGTATGGTCTGTAAGGACTGATTAATAAGATCAAGGTGCATCGAAAGACACGTGGGTGCATATGACAAGAGGAGGAACTGTTGTGGAAAATTTTATGAAGATGTATTTAATATGTATTGTCACCCAGTGTTCCACAACCCGATCTAAAGAGCTGACTGGGGCAGTCTGAGGCTGGTTGAGATAAACTTCCTGATTTGGAGAAGGGTGTTTGCAGAGTGGGGCCTCTCTGCAAACGCATTATCGGTTTAGCGGATATATGCTCTTGTCATCTCTGTATGCCTGATCAACATTGAGGTGGTGACATGAGCATACACCTGCAGATAAGCTCCCCTTATCGGGAACTGTGATCATTGATTATTGTATTATTGTTGTATTATTGTGTTATTTTGTATTGGTATTATATTGTATGTATTTAAATATCCCTGTTGGAAGGGTTATCATGTATTGTCACATCCTGTGTTGCCAAATCCATATATGGGCATTTGCTGTGTGGAGCCCACATGCTGTGACATCACTTCCTATGGAGGAGGTCACATGCTGTGTCCTGACTTCCCATGGAGGAGGTCACATGCTGTGACATCACTTCCTATGGAGGAGTTCACATGCTGCAGCGAATCGCCTCCTGTGGGTGAGATCTTTTGTGATAATTAAAGGACGCTGTTAGGGCGTCGGCAGGCAGTCTTTGCTGGGATGCCTTGATGATGAGACCAGTCTGGTGATGCTTCTTGATTTGTATGAATGGGGATCGAATGGAAGGCGAGTGAATTTTAGCTTAAGATGCATTATATCATTGAGACGAAGGGTGTGCTTTTGAGCACAAGGAGAAATGGCTGTGTGCTCTGCAAACAGCCAACTTTCCATGACAATGTGAACATTTCAAAGGGTCCCATTAACTTTCACTGCCGCCGTAGGTCTGGCTAACTGGATATTGGTCTATAGCTGGAGCACAGAGTTGCGTCCTTCCCTTCTTTTGGTATAACTGTGACGTGAGCCTGCAGTGATTCTTTCCTCATTTCTTTTCCTTCACCTAGCCCATTCATATAAGTGCATCATTTTGGGATCAGTTGCTCTTTGTACTTTTTATAGTAGCGAATCATTAGCCCATCGGATCCTAGACTCTTCCCTCTTGCTGTATTGCTGTATTTTTTAGTACTAGACTAATCTCCTCTTGTGTTATTGGGTCTTCTAATGCCCCGTACCAACGGAATTTCATCGGAAAAAAATAAAACAGGTTCTATTTGAAAATTCCGATTAAATTCATCGGAATTTCTCAGCTGGGGCTTACACAGGGTCGGAATTTCCGATGAAAAAACACCAACGAACTGCGTCAGACTTTTTTCATCGGAAAATCCGATCATGTGTACAAGACATTAGGCTTGCCATCTTTCCTCTGATATCTTAGGTAGATTTGCTTCCTTTAGGTATTTTTGTATTTTTTTATTCTCAGCCTCTTGTGTCCCCTTTTGCCTCACTGCATATTGGGTGCTATAATAGCTTTGAAAGACCCTGGCTATTTCAGTTGTTTAATGTACTATCTCTCCTTTTCCATTTTTGATTTTCCCTATAAAATGTGTAGCAAGGTGTTACCATTGCAAGCATCGTCAAGGACTGCAATCTGTGCTGTGCTGTGAATATGAGCTCTGCTCTTTTAGTGTTTATTTCATACTAATTGGTTACAACTCGGTTCAGTTATCGAGAGACTCCGTTGCAGTAAGTAGCAGAGAGACTACATTGCCCACAAGCCCACTGTGCTACCAGAGGGGAGTGCGCCGCGCAGAGCCTGATGGGAGGACCTTTGTAAGGCCAACGCTCTCTCTGGACGCCATCTTCAAGCCGGCAGGAGGCCTGTACCGAGGCCTGCTGTGAGTGGACCTAGGCCTGAGAAGCCTGGAGCCTCGTGACATCGAGAGACGGACCATTGACGGAGGGTCCCGGACTGAGAGGAAAAAACAGCCGGACAAGGCCTCATCTGGTGAGCGGGCACTTGCCCATCAATTAAGTTAACTGACTGTCAGTAGTGTGACTATAGCAAGTTTCACTTGGGTTTGCTGGCGCTTGCATCTTTACACTTAGTAACTCAACGCCTTGGAAAAACTAGTACCCCTTGTACTGTTAGTCCGCGCGCCTCTACCAACAGTTTCTTTCTTCACCCTGTCCTTTGGATTACAAATCTTTAAGTGCACCAACATGGCTAGCTGAAGATTACCTGACTCTTAAAGGGATAATCATCTGCTCTTCTACCCTTGCAAGTGGTTGCTATAGGATACGCATTAATTTAACTGCCCACTAGGGGAACCATAGAGTTGTGATTCCACATATCAGTGATAACTGTTTGTATTACCTTGTGTTTTCCGCTGTTTGTGCGAGACTTGGTGGAGAAGTGCCCCATTGCTGATATTACTGCACTGAGAGATTCCTCCATCATACCCTCGCTTAAATCCAGCCCTCAGGTTGGGTTGGTAGGGCCGGATTTCAGAGACATTCTGAACGGTGATATTTCATTCATTGAATTGTACAGGGAGCTGTATGTATTGAATGCCTATTGTGTGATTATCATTTCATTTCTTTACCAAGTAAACATATCGCCTTTGGTTAAGCTACAATTTGTGTGGAACTCTGTCTTTGCAGCTGAGTGGCAGGTGAACAACACCAAGGTAACAACCCTTTTATTGTTTTTATTATTGTGTGTGTCATTGAGGTCCCTTACAGTCATTAGGGGTCCTCAATCAATTTATTGCCCATTTGTGCCAGAGGGGATTGAGCCAAATTCTGGGGGTTGACAGGCAGAGGGCAGGCCCAAAATTAAACCAGCAGCTCCTACGGGGGTAGTGCTACAAATGTATCACCTTTTTATTTTTTAATGTTCTTGCTAGATATTTTCCTGTTTTGTTTCCCCATTATACCTGTTCTTAGCCACTCTATTGAAGACCTGTCTTGTTTCCTGTTCCTTTAGATCTTTTAGTTTATCTCTTTTTAGTACTAAAGCACGCTGTACCGCTATATCCGCTTTCTCTTTATGTTGTTATTCCAACTCAAACATTTCTGTTATTAGCCTTTCCAAGTTACTTATTCTTTCTTTTTTCTTCCTAGCCCCTATAGAAATCAGTGTGCCCCTAATATAAGCTTTATGGGCTTCCCATATTGTGGCCTCTGTTATCCCTGGGGTTTCATTTACCTGAAAATATTGTTTGATTTATTTTTTTATTTTATTTTCTACCTATTTTTCTTGTATCAGATCTTCATTCAGTATCCAGGTACTCCTCTTCTCTTGGTTTCCTATTAGTTTCAGCTTCATTGTTACTGGGGCATGATCTGATATTGACATTATTTCTATTGATGTTTTTCCTACAGATTCCAGCAGTCTGTGCTCCACCATTATGTAATCCATCCTTGAGTACGTCCCGTGCACTGGGGAGTAGAAAGTGTAATCTTTTATCTCCATACATCTACCAGCTGACATTGGTACAGTTTCTTTTTTACCATCCTGAGTTGATAATCTCTAGTCTCCAGTACATGTGACAAACTATATATTTTTGGGTCCATACAGAAATTTAGATCCCCTGCCAGGATTAATAGGCCTCTTTTATAGTCCATCAGTTTTTCCAGGACTTCTTTCAGGTAACCTGTTGGGTTCTTATTAGGACAGTAAATATTTGCTAATTTACATTCCATATCCTGTAATTTCCCCCTCAAGAATATGAACCAACCTTCATTGTCCACCTTTCTATCCTCTAGTAAAAACTTCACTTCTCTTGCCATTCCTATTGCCACTCCTTTTGCTTTTTTAGTTGGAGAATCTCCATAGTACCATGTCAGATGGTGTTTAAAATACAGTTTAACATTAGTGTCTTGTGCTATATATGTCTCTTGTAGAACGATTATACTTGCAGAATGTCTTTTAATTTATTTCAAGATCTTTTTACTGGGTTATTTAACCTCTTACATTATATCATAATAATTTTAGTACTATCATACTTTCTTTCTCTTTCTCTTCTCCTGCTCCTTGTCTCTCTCACTACTCGCCCCCAACCCAAGGCAGGCTTGGATGCTGAGAGAGGTTTTAATACTAAGGAAGGGGGATCTGACTAAAGTCAAGAAAGGAGGTATGAGAGCACAGGAGTCTTCAGAGTATCTGGTATGATATATTCTTCCCCCATACCCCCATTCCATCCCAAACTTCCCTTCCCTCCCTCTCTAATGCTAAAGGTCTTATTTATTAGAGCTTTTGACCTATTCCTGGTCCTTGAGTCGACTTCTACCTTCTCCATTTGGGTCTTTCCAACCTGTCTACTCTTCCTACCCAGGGAGGAGCTCTGACTGGCACCTTTGCTGGGTCTCCCTTCCTTCTTGCTAGGGGTGAGGGCTCAGAACACGCCGGGTGCCCAGGTTTCCCATCACTATAACTTATTTTCCTGCCACTGTGGTTTCTGTCCTACACCGCCGCAGCGAGGTACATCATCCCTCCTCCTTCCCCCCGCTGCCTTCTGGGAGCTGTGTATGTTGAAGAAGATGATGGGGCCATTCAAGAAAGTGCAGCGCGACTCGCTCATGCGCAGTAGGAAGGCTTCACTGCCAGTTTCCCTTAGTTGCAATGTTGGCGCCAGGACCCGAGCCGATGGGGGGGCCAACATTGCGGGATCCCTGGACAGTTAGGTGTCCTTATATTACAAGTCAGTAGCTACGGTATTTGTAGCTGCTGACTTGAATTTTTTTTTTCAGAGGCTGGAACGCTGCTTTAACCACTTGACCTCCGGTTTTACCTCCTTATTGACCAGGGCATTTTTTTGCTATTTGGTACTGTGCTACTTTAACTGGCAATACCTGTCCCGGAGTTCAGTCAGCCTTCAGTATCGACCAATGGTTAAGAAGTCACGTGACCGTGACAATACACGTGGGGTGGATCCAGGTGACGCTGCTGAGACCGGAAGTGATGCGGAAGTCTCAGAGTCCTGCTGTCAGTTTTGGAAACTGAAAGCTTTTAATCTAATATGTAAGTTACTACATTTTATTAAACAAGTTTTATGTGAATTACTGCGCTGAGCAATGAGGATACCCTTTTCTTGCATGAGTCATTGCATGGGGGATACATGTTAATTTAAAGGGCCATACACCCAGTTACAAATAGAGTATCAGGATACCAGGTGGATAAAAGGAGGATGTAGCGGAACTCCAAAGTCCGCTGGGAAATCCTTGAAGCTGAGGAAGTACTAATTTATCCAAGGCAACCTTTTATCCCAGTAACTGGACGACACACAGTTCTGGGAGTAAATCAACACTTTATTTAGCCACAGCTGGCTTTTTATATCATTCCCCATCGAAGGGGTTTCTTAACTAATTTTCCAGGGGCATTCACTTCAGCAACTAACAGATGACAGTGATTTAATTACCTGGAACTATTTCTAACACATTTGGTATGCGTGAGACGTTTGTCACCCCATGGACAGAGTTCCACATATTTACCCATAACAATGAAACCGTGCCAGACACATTACTAGGGGTGTAATTACATTCCATAGCAAATAATAGGTGGGGTCATTAACACACTGACAATAGATGAATAGAAAGCTACCTCAGACCCCAATTAACCCAATTTACTTATTCAGACATCAGTAGACATTCTGTCTCTACATTTCCTGGAATGAATATTTACTGTCACATTTGAATTGATCCCCACCAGATTCTCAGTGTTCAGTATTTTGCTACAGAGGAGATGGAGGAATACAGAGCAGTTCAACCTTGCATACCCCAGCATGGGGGAAAAGTGTGATTTGACCTAGTAAGAGAGGTCAAATAGAAAGGTGAGCACATAGTGTGAAAGACGGTGGGAGTCACCAAAGCACCAGCACTTTGATTGTGGATTATATTGTTTATGGATGCACTCATGAATTGCAAGCACTAGCACTTTATTATGGATCAATTTGTTGTGGACTCACTAAATGAACTGCACTTTATTGTTTAATCCAAAGGACTTTCGTTTGGAGTTGGATATTGTATTTAGTTCACCATTGTATGATTTATTTAATAAGAACAAGGAATACTGTTGGATGGATTTTATAGATGAATGCATTAGGCATATTAAACAAACTGTGATTGGAGGATATATTGTCACTGTTGAATATTTATGATAATTTATGTCATACCACATTGTTTTATACACATCACTGAGGGTGTAGGCGCAGCAACATATCATTTAATATTTTGGTCACATTGTGGAAACACAATTAGGTTGTATGCAGCCACCCAGGGGTGGCCTGTCCATTAAAGGCGCATTGGCACGGCCTCCCCTATCCATCGCCGCCACCCCCATCCATGCATCCGGCCGGGCGCATTAATTCCAATGCAAGGTGGGTGTTTTTTTGAAGCACCGATTAGAGCCAGAAGCTCTAATAGGGTTAAAATTAGAGTGGGCTCAGGACACTGAGAATGCGCTCAAAGTCAACCCAGGTGTGTAAGAATAGGGAGATTCCCTATTCTCACACTGATTCGCCTCTCTGCCAATCAGGAAATGTGAGTCTGAAACCCGTTTCCTGATTGGCCGAAAGGAGAATCGTTCTGAGGAGGAGGGAGGAGATGGAATCCGCCGAGCAGGTGAAGGAGAAGCTGATTGTGATGCCCGCTATGAAATAAGGTGATGCCCACGGAGGAGAGCCGGGAAAGCCATCCCGTGATTGCCCGCCATGGATGGGATAAGTGCACCGACCGACCCGACTGGGTCAAAAAAAATTACCACCAGTAGCCACTGCAGCCACCCATTATAAGACCTACACACACTTCTTAAGTAGCATGGGATAATACACTCATCCATTTTTCATGTTTATCCAATAGATGAACAGATATCACTGGGTAGACATGGGAGCCGTCAAAAAATTTGTTTAGTTTCGTTCCGTTACGTTTCGTATTTAAAAAAATTCGTAATTGGTAATTCGTGTACGGAATTTAATTCGGATTCGTACGAAATAAGAATTGCGTACGAATCGTTAATTTTGATAACGAATATCGACACTCTACGAATAATAACGAATTATCCGAAAACGTATTAAGGTTATGTAGCGGGCATGCACTTTCTCTGTGTATTTAAAACTGGCAGAGACACCAGTGATGTGCAGTTCCCCGCGGCCCAGCAGGTGGCGCTGTCACCTTGGGCTGGGGTTGAACCATTGCTGTGTGCCGTACCCTTTTTGTCCTCCCTCGGCAGCGGTATGGTGGGGCGGGGAACCCGCCGTGCTTGCTGGGGAAGGGTATAAAGGGGGCGGCCATCTTTGTCATGGGGTCGGAGTCCCAGGCACCTTCAGCCTGAGGCGGTGGTTCATGTTGGAGGTCCTAGGCGGCCTAGGCCTAAAGGACGTTCAGAGGTCGTGTTCCATCCCAGGCACCTTTAGCCTGGGGTGAGGTACTAGGATGGAGGTCTGGAGCTCAGTGCCCACCACTGAGTTCCGCGAGGGAAGGAAGTCCTAGGGAACCCCGGGAGTGGGTACCCGAATCCAGAGGCGTAATAGACCGGGAGGGGGTACTTGCCTGAAGACCTGGTGCAGCATATTGCCAGTGACGGGTGAGCCTCCACCGGAGACCGCCTGGAAGGATATTTCCCCTCGATCGGAAACCGCAACCCACTTTCAGGAAGGAAAGTGGAGAGTTCATTGTGTCTGGGCCTACTCGTATCCACACCCTCCCTGTCTGTCCTACTCGTTGAGGGAGTCCAACTGTTTGTGCATTACTCTGTTATTTGAAGAATAAAGGAGTGTTGGACTTTAGTGGTGTGGGGCTCATTTTCTGGCAGACTTTGTTCCAAAGGAGGTGGAGGCTCTGATGCAGGACACCGACCCGGAGGTAAAAGAACTTTGCTCACACCACACAACTATCTGCGGTGAAGGCTTGGCGTGGTGACCCCGCTCTCTCTCCTCTAAGGTACCCCCTAGACAAGAGACAGACGAGCTGATGAGAGAGTGGGAGAGACGGGGCCGCTACAGTTACATAACACAAGTCTATTGTGTAGACTAGAGTAGACTTGTGCATAACTAAAAAATTCGTAATTTCGTAAAACTGGATTTTCGTGTTCGGACTAATTCGTATTTTCGCAAGCAATGTTTTTCGTTGAATCGGAATGAGTCAAATTTCTGAAAGCCTTATTTTTAGTTGATTTATAATTCGTACTTTTGGTAGAGTACATTGTTTTCGTTGATTCTGGACACAACTCCTACTTTCGTAACTTTTTTTTTTGTTTGTTGATTCGTAATTTTCCGTGTCTCTTACAATGGCGCTGCCTAACGTGCTTCGAATGGATTCGAAAATTCGTTACTTTTTTTGTTTGTTGATTTGCAATTTTACGTGTCTCTCACAATGGCGCTGCCTAACGTGCTTCGAATTTATTAGAAAATTCGTAACTTTTTTTTGGTTCGTTGATTCGTAATTTTACATGTCTGACAGTGGCGCTGCGTGCTTCAAATGGATTTGTACTTTTCTAATTCATCGCGGTTATTCGTAACTATTCGAAATCTCGATTTTTTTTACTTTCGTTTTTGACATGTGGCACTGGCTATAGTCTCCGCCCCTGTATGTCATTTTGAGAGGCCGTTTGGAGCCGAAATTCATAAACAAAATTTTGTATTTCGTACAGAATTCGTATTCGTAAAAATTCATAATTCGGATACGTACAAATGTACGAATTTTCAAAAAATTTGTACGAATTTCCGATTCGTACGAAACTAATCGCACATGTCTATCACTGGGGACAATGGAGTAAACCTTGAACATCCACTGGTCTGGGACTGCAGTAACTACCTGGTACAGTGAAAGCTTGCAGAGGCTCAGCATTTAGTTTACCATATGGGGGTGCTTGTTCTTTTAGTAGCCTGAATAAAAAAACATTTAGTATTGTTTAAGAACATGGCTACATAACGAAAAGATCAAAACCGCAAACACGTTCCAGTAAAAAGACTAATAGACAGGTTACAGAAAAACCAAAACTGGGGCAGTCTGTTAATTTTTCTTTAGGCAGTCATCTTCACACAGCTTCAGTGCTGTAAAAGAAAATCATTTTGTTAATTATTTTAAAATACTGTGCAATGCCACTAATGTAAGCTTAAAGCCTAATTCCATCTTTCCTTTCAATTTAAAGTTTGCCTGGGTCAAGCTGGCCCAAAATAACTTTTTCCATTACTAATTTTTGTGGCCACTGTCAGCATTGTATAAGGTGTATGTAGCATGAGCTTCATAAAGTATGCGGCACTGTCCAGGTACTTTCCATCTGCTGCCGTTTCAAATTGAGTTGGGCTGAGCACTGCTTTGCCATTCACAGAAAGCCTTGTATTTTGAATACAAGGCTTCCTCTGATTCACTGAGACTGAGATAGTGATGTCATCCTCCTGCCTCTCCACTTTAGCCATTCAGAGGAAGCCTTATATTTATAAATATAGAAGGTCTACTGTGAATGCCTGAGCAGCGCTTAGCCAAATGATTTTTTTTTTCTACTTTCAAGACACTGCCGTAACACAGCGCTATATACTGCATGGAGTGGATGCTACATACAGGACTGACAACAATGACAGTAGTCACAGAAATTAGTAAAGGAAAAAGTTTGTTTGGGCTAGCTTGGCCCGTACAAAATATTTAAGGTGAAAGGAAAGGTGGAGGTGGATTTTAATTAAAAAAATAATAAGTATTAATTAAAATAAAGTGTATAAAATGTATATTTTAGGCCTCAGTCACTGGAGTGTATCTATGTATACACCCGTGCAATGGACTGTCTTTGCCCCCACAGGATGCACAGGTCTTCAGTGCATCTGTATGCAGGCAGTCCCATTCATGTCTGTTGACATGCAGCAGTTGCATTGACACAACCGCTGGTCCCACTTTGACATCCATGTGGGTGCATATCCCCGAACTCGCACAGTCTGCATTTGGGAACATGCACCCACATGGTGTCAGATTGGAGCCAACAGCTGTGTCTGTGCAGCCGCTGCATCCCAATAGACATGAATGTGACTGCCTGCACACCAAATCACGGAACAACTGTGCATCCTGTGTGAGCAAAGACAGCCCTTTGCACGGGTGTATGCATAGGTACACCTGTGTGTATGAGACCTAAGTACACGCGAGTATCACAAGTTCACTGTGAAGTTGGTAAGATGAAGATGGAGTACACTGTTTGCCTTGTCACCGTTCCCTGTACTGATCAGCAACACTTTATCCTGGTTCCAAGTATTTCATCTACATGAGGGCAAAACACCTCTCCATTTTCACCAAGTCTTATGACCATTCATATTCAAAGAAGCACATCCAGATGCCTGAAGGCCTTTGTATGCTTAAAGCGGAGCTCCATCCCAAAGTGGAACTTCCGCTCATCGGAACCCTCCCCCCTCCGGTGTCACAATTGACACCTTTCAGGGGGGAGGGGGGTGAAGATACCCGTCTAAGACAGGTATGTATTTTCACCCACATCCGGGAGTCCTCTCTGCAGGGAATCTGCGGGAAACACGTCACTTTATGCAGAATACCCGTAGTGTTCTGGGAGACACTCGGCTCCCAGAACACAGGAGGACCAGTAAGAACGGCGCAGCGCGACTCGCGCATGCGCCGTAGGGAACCGGGCAGTGAAGCCGCAAGGCTTCACTTCCTGTTTCCCTCACCGAGGATGGCGGTGGGGGCAGCAGAATGACGAGCGATCGCTCGTCCTCTGCTGCGGACGTCGCTGGACTCCAGGACAGGTAAGTGTTCAAATATTAAATGTCAGCAGCTGCTGTAGCTGTAGCTGCTGGATTTTAATTTTATTTTTTTCGGCGGAGCTCCGCTTTAAGCTGGGTAAACACTATACAATTTTCTGTAGATTTTGTCCTTCGGATTTACCAAAACCATATAATATGGAGGTCAAACCTTAACCCGCTTGGGCGGTATTCCCGAGTCTGGCTCGGGGTAAGATTTCAGTACTTAAAGCGGTAACCCCGAACCAGACTCGGGATCGCATTGCAGGATACAGGGGAAGTTACTTACCTTGTTCCCTGGATCCTGCGATGTGTGAGCGAGCTGTCATCTTGCTCGATTCACACTGCCGAGTGCCGAGCTCCGTTCCTGAGCGTTGCGACGCACGGGGACAGAGTTCGGTGCCAAATTCAAAAAAGTGAAACACACAGCATACATACAGTATACTGTAATCTTACAGATTGCAGTACTGTATCAAATAAATACACATCCCCTTTGTCCCTAGTCGTCTGTCCAGTGTCCTGCATGCACTTTTATATTATAAAAACTGTTCTTTCTGCCTGGAAACTGGAGATTGTCCATAGCAACCAAAAAGTGTCCCTTTACATCAAAAGTGGTTTTAGACCAGCTAGAAAACAGCGATAATAAATTAGAATCACTTGCAGAATTGAGCGATAGCGATTTGTGGGGAAATTCATCATCAAACACTAAATCTAATGACCGCGACAATTCTGCAACTGAGCAAATTTCAGTGTTTTTGATTTTCATTACATTATTGAATCATTTTTATTATTATTATATTATTATTTGTTATAATTATTTATAGTTATTTATTATATAATTGTAGCGGCCTCACTCTCTCTCTCTTCTTTACCGGTTACTCTGGCTCTGGTCTAGGGGTACCTGGGAGGGGAGAGTGAGATACGCTACGGCCTATGTCCTCTAGAGTGTAACGTGTAGAGGAGAAGGCCAGCACCTGTTTACCTTCGGGTTGTGTATAAAACCCAGAGCCAAGTCTGTTCTGCTGATGATTCCCTCTGCTCCCAGTAACTGGAGTACCACACCACTGAAAAGGTCCAACACTTATTTATTCTTGATCATCAAATAAATAGTCCTTTGCGAGCAGACAGTTTGAGACCCAAAGAACAGTTCAGTATTGGTGGGGAGTAGGTCAAGGCACAATCCTCAAAGAAATCTAAACCGTTGAGGTATCACCAACGGTTGCTAAGCACAGTGGCTGTAAATGTACTTTTAGCTTCAGAGTCTCTTCCAGTGACTCTAACGAACAGGAACTGGAGTTACCTTCACTACGTTGCAGCCCCTGTCAGGGGGAAGACATCCCTCCAAGAGAGTTACCAGAGGCCCCTGCTGTCACCGGCAATGCTGCATCAGACTTTTCAGGAGGGGTTACGCTCCCTGGCCTCCTCGCCTCAGATACGGGTCCCAACACCTTAGGGCCCCTCGGACACCTCCACCCTTGCGGAACCCAGTCGAAGTTACTGGGCCCCAGGCCTCCGCAGTAGTACCTCATCCCAGGCTTAAGGTGCCTAGGATGGACTCCATCTCTCACTCCGGCCAGGCCAAGGGCGCCAGGGCCCGGAACTCCGGGACGCCAGCATCCAGGCTGAAGGTGCCTGGGTGCGGCTCTGCTCTCCACTCTCTTTGGACCCCGTGGTTAGGGCGTCCGTCCCCTTTATCTCCTCCCCCAGCGGCACAGCAGATTCCCTGCCCCGCTGTACTACTGCTGCCAGAGGACAAAAAGGGCACAGCACTCTAGTGGTGGTTCAACCCCGGCCTAGGGCGACAGTGCCACCCCCAGGCCGCAGGGAACTGCACACCACTGGAATCCTCCATGAATGCAACGGTCCCACATTCCCTAACAATTGGTGCATCTGGGTCATACTACCACCCAGATGCTCCCCCTAGATTTAGACACCCGCTACACTATAATTTATGATTTTGTGTTTCAAACTTTATCATATCCGGGATGTCTACTAGACTCCGGTTTGGACATATTTATGTGAGTTATTTCTAAGAATTACAGGCCTACAATATAAAATGCCACATTTCCATGCAAAATATCGTGTTTATCGGCATATAACACGCACCGGCGTATAACACGCACCCCAAGTTTAGGAGGGAATTTTAAGGAAAAAAACTTTTAGGAGGGAAATTCAAGGAAAAAAAACTTACATTTAAATGCAGCATGCAGCCTTGCCCAGTGTCCATCTGCAGCCTTGCCCAGTGTCCATCTGTCCATCTGCAGCCGTGCCCAGTGTCCATCTGTCCATCTGCAGCCTTGCCCAGTGTCCATCTGTCCATCTGCAGCCTTGCCCAGTGTCCATCTGTCCATCTGCAGCCGTGCCCAGTGTCCATCTGTCCATCTGCAGCCGTGCCCAGTGTCCATCTGTCCATCTGCAGCCTTGCCCAGTGCCTTTGCGATCGTGTCAGTCCCGGCGTTTTTTAAAATTTGGCGCCGATTTCTGTGGAGAGGAGCGAGCGGGGCCGAGTGTACTTCGGCTAGACTCGGCTCCTCTCGCAGTCCCGCCCATCTCCACTGACTGCGCCGCTGACGGAGAAAGCCGAGTGTACTTCGGCTAGACTCGGCTCTGCTCACAGTCACAGGCAGGACTGCGAGAGGAGCCGAGACTAGCCGAAGTACACTCGGCTTTCTCTATGTCAGCGGCGCAGTCAGAGATGGGCGGGACTGCGAGAGGAGCCGAGTAAAGCCGATTGTACTTCGGCTTCGGCTCCGCTCGCTCCTCTCGCTCGTTTTCAGCAGGGGAATTCGACGGAGTATCGGCGTATAACACGCACCCACGATTTCCCCCTGATTTTAAGGGGAAAAAAGTGCGTGTTATACGCCGATAAATACGGTAATTGTACCGCTTTCAGCACCTAAAATCTGACAGAATCATACCGCTAGGGTGGTTAATGCCCCATACACACGGTGGGAATTTCCGACAAGAAAAGTCCGTGTGTAGGCTCCATCTGACTTTTCCTGTCGGAATTTCTGCCAACAAAAATTTGAGAGCTGGTTCTCAAATTTTCCGACGGAAAAAATTCCTATTGGAAATCCTGATCGTCTGTAGCAATTCCGATGTTCAAAATTCCGACGCATGCTTGGAAACAATTTGACGCAGGCTTGGAAGCATTAAACTTAATTTTCTCGGCTCGTCGTAGTGTTGTACGTCACCGCGTTCTTGACGGTCGAAAGTTCAGAGAACTTTTGTGTGACCGTGTGTATGCAAGCCAAGCTTGAGCGGAATTCCGTCGGGAAAAAAATCCAAGTTTTTTCCGACGGAAAATCCGATCGTGTGTACGCGGCATTGGAGTTTCAATTTGTATGCAATCAGGCAGGCCCTTTCATTACATGGTTTTTGTAAATCCAAAGGAAATCTGACAACAAAAGTTGGCTAGTGTGTATGGTGTCTTACTCTCCCTGCCTCTCTTGGATGTCTATGGAAACTTTTAGCCAAATTGTAGTTTAATCCTTAAAGTACTAAAGGCAACACTTTTTTATTTTGGAAAGGGTAAGGATGAGTTATAACCCTTGCCAGTTTTCTTTTTTGCCATCTATGTCCCATTGTGGAGATTTACTTTCACTTCATATCCCAAAGCTGAAAAAAGAAGTGAAAGGTAACCCCTCCAAAGTAAAGGAATCACAGTGAGTCACCAAAACAAGTGTCCACATTGGAAGGTTTTTACTTCTATTCATTTTCTTAAGCCAACCCAAAATTTGGGACTTTTTTTTCACTGTCAATGATAACAGTAAACAGGAGAAATAGAGAGGGTGACCCTTCCTAAAAGGGACAAAGACAGCAATAAAAATTGACACGTGTTCTATTACCTCTCAAAAACTGAAAACAAAATGCCCTAAATTATGTAGCACCTGTGACAGCAGGAAGGTAAAGTCACCTGGTTGCATCCAGGGGGGTAGATATATTTCGCCCAGATTCAGGCTTTACGCCGACTTATACAACTAGGTGGAGAGTTGTATAAGCCCAGCTGAGGCTAGTAGGCTCATGGATGACTCATACCTCTAGGGAGAGTGTGGGGCGTCGTGCAGACAGGGAGTTGATGAGACCAGCTGAAGCTTGTCAGCTCATTTAGGCCTCTATAAGAACTCCCAGCTTCATTAGGTGTTAGCTCATGCCTGGAAGCAGACCTGTGTGGACTTCCTGGAGAGAGTGAACCCTTGTGCGGTGAGACAAAGCCTGTGTGGCTATTTGCTTGGACATTTAAAACCAGGGACTTAGGGACTAGGACAGCACTAGGCTGATCCCAGTTGTTAGTTAGGAAACCTGTATGTTTAGTCAGAGGTCAAGTTGACCAGGATTTATTTTGTTTATGTTTCTTTTGCTTTGCTGTGTTTTTGTCACTGTAAATAGAAAATAAACCGCACCTTTTTGATTTTGAAAACCACAACCTCCGTCTGCTGGGCCTGTTTTTGTGTGGGGAGCCCATCCCGGGGGTCACACACACCCGCTGCCGAGCTAACCCCCTCACAGTTGGTGGAGAATGCGGGCAGTTTTTTTTTAAGCCAGCATGGAGGAGATACTGAAACAGCTGGCTCTAGCAAATGCCAATCAACAGCAGACAAATGCAGGTTTGCAAAAGAGCCTTGCAGCTCATCAACAGAGCCTTGCAGCTCAACAACAGAACTTCGCAGCCCAGCAGCAAGCTCATCAACAGAGCCTTGCAGCCCAGCAGCAGACAAACGCAACTTTGCAACAGAGTCTGGAGGCTCAGCAACAAGCCCAGCAGCAATCTGAGGCCCGCTTCATAGACCTGTTGCAGAAGCAAGAGCAGAGACTACAACAACAGATGGAAGCAGTAATGCAGCAACGTCCGCAGACCAGTGAGGAAAGCCGTCCCACTAATACCGCGTCCTTTGGGGTGAGTCGTTTATTGACAAAAATGACTGGAGAGGATGATCCAGAGGTATTTTTGACCACATTTGAAAGGACCGCTGAAAGAGAAAAGTGGCCTGAGGAGCAGTGGGCTGGACTAGTGGCTCCTCTGTTAACTGGTGAATCGCAGAAAGCTTACTATGACCTAGAGCCTAACCAAGCAAAAGACTATGTGATGCTAAAAGCTGAAATATTGGCAAGGCTGGGTGTCACCCTGGCTGTCCGGGCTCAGCGTGTGCATAACTGGACTTTCCAGCTTGGAAAACCCCCCAGGTCTCAAATGTATGATCTCATTCACCTGAGCAGAAAGTGGCTACAGCCAGAGACTTTGTCCGCACCAAAGATTGTGGAACGTGTTGTAATGGATCGGTTTTTGAGAGCTCTTCCTACTGCCATCCAAAAGTGGGTAAGCCATGGAGACCCAGAGACGGCCGATGGTCTTGTGGATCGTGTGGAGAAATACTTGGCTACAGAGAACCTGACGGCCTCTTCCAGAGACACTCTGACTTTCCACCCTAAGACCAGACCATCCCCAGGGGCGGATAAGATGATTCCAAGGGGTAAGGGTGGAGAGAGTGAGAGGGTGGGAGCTCTACCCCAAGTTTGGCGAGAACAGCCTGGGAAATCAGCGGCTCAAGAGGCGGCAAGAAGGATCGTTTGCTACCGCTGCCGGCAAGCGGGACATATTGCAGCAAATTGCCCGGTTGTGGAGGAACCCATGCAGTGTGACTTTCTGACGGGCAGACGTCAGTCGCTGTGTGCGACAGTCGCATGCACTGCCATTCGAGGAACTGAGAAACATTTATGCAAAATGTGTGTTAATGGTAGAAATGTTGTGGTATTGCTGGATTCAGGTAGCCTTGTGACCCTGATAAAGGCTGAGTTAGTTAAAACAGAGGTCTCTGGGAATAGCAAGGTAGCTGTTATTTGTGTGCATGGGGACACCCGAGAGTATCCAGCGACTACAGTGTGTTTCGAGACCCCCAAAGGTACCCTCTCTCATCCAGTGGGCTTAGTATCTCAGTTACCGCATGACGCCATTGTGGGAAGGGATTTTCCGAAGTTCTGGGAACTGTGGGATGATCCTGAGCCCCCCACTGGTGCCCCTATGTACCAGGAATGTGATAGCCAGAACTCCCCTGAGAGTGGTGAGGACTCTCCGGAATTTCCCTTGTCAGTATTGGCAGGGGAGACTCAAGAAACTGGAGAGGAGCCCACCTCCTCAGACGAAAACCTACCGTCTGTGGAGTTTTCTGATCTTGAGGTTCACAGGGAAAACTTTGCCACAGAACAGTTGAAAGACCCCGCCCTAATAAAGGCACGGGAAAACATAGTGAACATAGATGGCGAGTTAGTGAACCCAGATAATACCTGCACTTACCCATACTTCAGCGTAGAGAAGGACCTACTGTATCGGGTGGCAAAAAGGGCAGAAGAAACCGTTGAGCAGCTTGTGGTGCCCAAACCTTACAGGAAGTTGGTGTTGGAGTTGGCCCATGGGCACATTCTTGGAGGTCATCTGGGGACAGAGAAAACCCGAGAGAGGGTATTACAGAGATTCTATTGGCCGGGGGTGATGAAGGACATAGAAAATTATTGTTCCTCCTGCCCTGTGTGTCAGAGGTCGGCCCCGATGCCACATTTCCGTAGCCCGCTGGTCCCTCTACCCATCATTGAGGTCCCGTTTGAGAGGATCGCCATGGATTTGGTAGGTCCTATAATCAAGTCCGCTAGGGGGCACCAGTACATATTAGTTATAATGGACTATGCCACCCGTTATCCAGAAGCGATCCCTCTCCGAAATACCTCGGCCAAAACCATAGCCAAAGAGCTATCTCTTGTGTTTAGCCGGGTGGGTATTTGTAAAGAACTGCTTACGGACCAAGGTACACCCTTTATGTCCCGGGTTATGAAGGAGCTGTGTAAATTGTTCAAAGTGACGCAATTACGTACATCTGTGTATCACCCCCAAACCGATGGGCTGGTTGAAAGATTCAACAAAACCCTAAAACAAATGTTGAAGAAAGTGGTGGATAGAGATGGAAAGGATTGGGACTGTCTACTTCCTTATCTGATGTTTGCTATTAGGGAGGTGCCCCAATCCTCTACGGGATTCTCCCCCTTTGAGTTACTGTATGGGAGACACCCAAGAGGGCTGTTGGATATTGCCAAGGAAACCTGGGAAAGTGAGAGTTCTCCCCACAGGAGTGTGATTGAGCATGTCGCCCTGATGCAAGACCGAATTGCACAGGTAATGCCCATCGTGAAGGAACATTTGGCCCAAGCGCAGTTAGCACAGCAGAGAGTGTACAACCGTGGAGCCAAGACCCGTACCTTTTCCCCGGGGGATAGGATACTGGTACTTGTCCCTACGGTTGAAAGTAAATTCCTTGCCAAATGGCAAGGCCCCTACGAGATAATGGAAAAAGTGAGCGAAGTGAATTACAAGGTCAGACAACCAGGAAGGCGAAAGCCCGAACAGATCTATCACGTTAATCTGTTGAAAGCCTGGAGGGATAGAGAGTCCCTAGTCGCAGACACTTGGTCACCAGCTCAAACTGGTTGCGTGATTCCTGAGGTTGGAATCGCAGCCACCTTGTCACAACCCCAACAACAGGAGGTTAAGGAGTTTGTGCTTCGCAACAAGGAGGTATTCTCTGAGCTGCCGGGACAAACATCTGGGGTAGAGCATGACATTATTACCCCGCCCGGTGAAAGGGTGAAGTTAAAACCCTATCGGATCCCAGAGGCCCGACGGGAGGCAATACGGGAGGAAGTACAGAAAATGCTGAACTTAGGGGTGATAGAGGAGTCCCAAAGTGATTGGTCTAGTCCCATTGTGTTGGTGCCTAAACCGGATGGGAGCTGGCGATTTTGTAACGATTTTCGTCAGTTGAACAAAGTTACAAAATTTGACACCTACCCCATGCCACGTATAGATGAGTTGATCGACCGGCTGGGAACAGCCCGATACATGACGACTCTTGACCTCACAAAAGGGTATTGGCAAATCCCCCTGGCCAAGTCGGCCAAAGAGAAAACCGCATTTGTAACCCCAGACGGGGCGTTCCAATATAAAAGAATGCCGTTCGGGTTACAGAATGCGCCGGCCACATTCCAGCGGAAAATGGAGCAGATGCTGAGGCCCCATCGGAAGTATGCTGCGGCTTACCTGGATGACGTAATTGTCCATAGAACAGATTGGGCCTCACATCTGCCAAAAGTGCAAGCAGTCCTGGACTCTGTTCGGGAAGCGGGGTTTACGGCTAACCCCAAGAAGTGTACCATTGGGCAGGAGGAGGCCAAATATCTTGGGTACACCATTGGGAGGGGAGTAATAAAACCCCAGCTCAACAAAGTCGAGGCCATCCAGAGTTGGCCACGTCCCAACAGCAAGAAGCAGGTACGAGCCTTTCTGGGAATCGCTGGGTATTATCAGCGATTCATTCCCCACTTTGCTTCTAAGGCTGTGCCCCTAACCAACCTGACGAAGGGGAAAGGGTCGGTCATGATTAAATGGACCCCCGAGGCTGAGGCAGCATTCCAATTCTTGAAACAAGCCTTATGTAGCCAGCCAGTGTTGTACTCACCCGACTTCTCTAAAGACTTTGTCGTACAAAGTGATGCGTCAGATGTGGGGTTAGGAGCAGTATTGTCCCAGGTCTGGAACGGGGAAGAGCACCCAGTCATTTACCTCAGCAGGAAGTTGAAGTCCCATGAGGTAAATTACGCCACCGTTGAAAAGGAGTGTTTAGCGGTGAAGTGGGCTCTAGATTCCCTTCGGTACTACCTGCTAGGTAGGCACTTTGACATGGTTACGGATCACGCTCCGTTAAAGTGGATGGCTCAAAACAAGGAAACAAATAGAAGAGTGAATAGGTGGTTCCTGGCCCTCCAGGAATTCAACTTCACAGTAAAGCATCGCCCTGGCGTTCAAATGGGGAATGTGGATGCTTTGTCTCGAGTACATGAATGCCTGATTGCTGGTGTTCCAACCCCGAGGTTAAAACAAGAGGGGGGGGTATGTGACAGCAGGAAGGTAAAGTCACCTGGTTGCATCCAGGGGGGTAGATATATTTCGCCCAGATTCAGGCTTTACGCCGACTTATACAACTAGGTGGAGAGTTGTATAAGCCCAGCTGAGGCTAGTAGGCTCATGGATGACTCATACCTCTAGGGAGAGTGTGGGGCGTCGTGCAGACAGGGAGTTGATGAGACCAGCTGAAGCTTGTCAGCTCATTTAGGCCTCTATAAGAACTCCCAGCTTCATTAGGTGTTAGCTCATGCCTGGAAGCAGACCTGTGTGGACTTCCTGGAGAGAGTGAACCCTTGTGCGGTGAGACAAAGCCTGTGTGGCTATTTGCTTGGACATTTAAAACCAGGGACTTAGGGACTAGGACAGCACTAGGCTGATCCCAGTTGTTAGTTAGGAAACCTGTATGTTTAGTCAGAGGTCAAGTTGACCAGGATTTATTTTGTTTATGTTTCTTTTGCTTTGCTGTGTTTTTGTCACTGTAAATAGAAAATAAACCGCACCTTTTTGATTTTGAAAACCACAACCTCCGTCTGCTGGGCCTGTTTTTGTGTGGGGAGCCCATCCCGGGGGTCACACACACCCGCTGCCGAGCTAACCCCCTCACACACCCAACTAATATAGGATGCTAGGCAAATTTAGTTTTTGGTTCTTTCTGTAGTCAAGGGAGCAGTGATTGTTTGTTCTGGTCTGTTCAGGGTTTCACGGGCTGGGAGTTTGATTGCTTTCCCCTTTCTCTGGAAGAAGCTTCCAGAAAATAGGGGAGATGGAAATAAACAGAATGAATATGTATCATGCTGTAGCCAATCCCTGAGGAGGAGTGTCCAGAAAGTGGCTGGGCAGGGGATAAATAGTCTGAAGCCCTGGGGAGATTGTTCTTCCTCTTCAGGGGGGTTCCAAATCCTCAGAGGCTGCTGCCCCTCTGAGGCAAGCCTGTGGACTGTGTAGCTGTTCTGTGAGGTCTCAGTTGTGGCAGAGCTGAGGACCTGGAAATTATCTGGAGCTGGCTGTAAGACTTCACCATAAGAGATCTGGTATGGAGAAGGCTTGTCTCCCTCTCTGGATCGTGTCTGGAGGAAGCTGGAAAGTGTGCAGCTGTCCTGGGGACTTGTCAGTAATGATCCTGAATTGATTCCCTGGTGACTGTGTATTTTTTGGATATAAGTGCCAGAGGGTGTCAGAGTACTGGCCATTCCATTGTGCTCAGCAGAATCATGGTGTGTGAGCCTAGAGAAAAGTGTTCTCCTGTTACTGTGCAGTGTTATGGAAATTGCATTGAGTACCAATAGTTGTGCACTAGAACAAGGTAACCAGATGCCAAAGAATATTGCCTTATGGCCTACAGCTGTGGGGCCTTAGACTGTTCACTATCCACAATTATCTCCAGAGAAACAGATGGAGAAGTGTGTTTTATTTTTGCTATTTCTGTTCATTCTTTGGCATATCCCTTGCCCTAACACCTCTCCGGTTTAAAGTTCTTCAAGCAATAAATATCAAAAGGACATCCCCTAGACTGTATTGTTGGAGTCCGTGAGCATGGCCTGGGTGTTTGTGGCGGTGGGAAGCCTCTATACTATTATGGAAGAAACAGCTGTTACCAGTGGCCCCCACTGGGGTACCGCTTTAGTTTTACTTTAAAACTATGAATTATTGCATAAACCAATTTGGTATAGTTTCTCACCCACCTAAGAGATAACCAGTGGTGGCTGCACAATTATTTTACAGTATCTAAACGTTTCTAATGTTTTATTTATTAATACATAATTAAAGTGTATATATAGCCAAAACATTTTTGGTAGTTTTTGATAGAATAGGTGCAAGAAACAATATCTTGTTTTATTGCTGTCTGTCACCATTGGGTAGATTCAATATATTTTTCCTTGTGACCATTATTACCAAGACAATGATGGGAAATCCAAAATTTGACAGTTGTCATCTGAACAATAAATGAGGTTAAATCTTCCAATTAGGACAATTGGTCTGAGGACAAATGTCTCTCTTTTTTAGTGATTTCCTTTCACTTTTTTTTGCATCTCAAGAGCTGGATGTGAAGGTAGATCTCGCCCGTGTGTCACAGGCAGAAAAACAAAAAGTCTACAAGTGTTTTATCCCTTCCTTTCTCTACACAAAAAAAAAAAAAAATTGGCTATATACTGTATAAACTTTAAAGTGGAGGTCCGCAATTTTTTTTAATTAAAAACCAGCAGCTGGCTTTTAATAATAGGACACTTACCTGTCCTGAAGTCCAGCAATGTCGGTACCGCAGCTGATGTTTCCATCAGCTGTCGGGTACTGCCGCCACCATTGCGGGTAAGGGTACCCGGCAGTGTAGCCTTTCGGCTTCACGCCGGGAACCCTACTGCGCATGTGCGAAGCCCGCTCCTCTCTCCTACTGGCACAGCGACAGGAGGAGGAGGGAGGATGAGGGAGCCCCAGCCGTGACGTCAATATCCGCAGCTGAGGCTCCTGGAAGTGGGAAAGGATACCTGTCAAAGACAGGTATCCAGTCCCCCCTCCCCCCTAAAGGTACCAATTGTGGCACCGGAGAGGAGGAGGAATCAGATGAGCGGAAGTTCCACTTTTGGGTGAAACTCCACTTTAACTTGGTTAACAAAATGATGCCCATCAATTTGAACACAAATTCCAACTTCTGGGTCCAGATAAAGGCAAAACAAAACCCTACTGGGAAAATGTGGACAAAAGATGTAAAGAAGTATTCTTTTCAGACCCCACAAAGGACATTGGACCAATACTTGGGGTAGAAGCGTTTCCACACCATCCTTTAGCCCTTATAAGTTTCCAATATGTTAGTGGGAATTTCAGTTTCCTTCTGAGTAGTCTATGTAGGGCTAATGCTTAGTTCTCCTGTATGATGAAGGGAACTTTGCTGTGTGTCACACATATTTATTTTAACACTCACCTGATTCCTGCATGCCATGACTCCAATAGCAACAGCAGTAATCACTTTTACAGCAATAGCAACACAGATGCCGATAATTACAGATATATTATTCTTAGACTTTGCACTGGAATCTGGGGGAAAAACACAAGAGAAGCATGACATATGAGTATTGATGAATATGCTGATCGTGACCTTTGACCCTGACCTTGACCTTAACACTAAGCATGGCAAACCTTGATCTTGTTGTTTTGGTTTTTTTTTTCTTTATTTTAATTTTTTTTTTATTATTATTTGATTTTTTTCACACTGGTTTGTACATATTTTCCTCTCCTGCAAGAAGAGGAAGATACAATTTATCAATTCAGAAGAGGAAGTACATGAGTTTTTGACAATTCCTTTATTAAAAAATGTAAAAAATGTAGATGCATCCTCAGTCATGATGCTCGCTGCAATGCCAGACCCAAAAAAAGAAAAAAAAAACCTACGGCCTCATTGAACGCTCCTGCTGACTGCCTGCTCTGCCATCTGGCATTTCCTAAAGAGCTAATAGACATCAGTATGCATTAGTCGATGAGGTCACAAGGGAGCGGAGGTCACTGTTCACCTCAGTGTACATTTGTAGCACCCTCACTGTTGCTAGTGTAGGTAAATTGATTTAGTTTGGCTCCTCTGTAGGCAGAGAAGCAAGAGTTAATTGTGTTTAGGAGTCTGTGCAGTGTTTCAAAGGCTGTGGCTCTGTTACCTCCCTGGTCTTCTGGAACTATGTAGATATTTCCAGAACATAGTTGGTGGAGGGGCAGAGGCTGTAGCCTGAATATTTATGAAGTTTTCACCAATCCCTGGGGAGGCAGGCCCAGAGGGTGGGGAAACAATCTATAAATACTCAGAAGCCTGGCAGTCTGGCAGCAGAGTCCAGGGTCCAGCCAACTGGAAGGGACCCTTGTGCTGGGGGGGCTCTTCTCCACTAGGGCAAGAATAGAGCAGAAGGAGAAAGACAGAGGAGAAAGACTCTAGGACACCACTCAGCCACAGTCCCAGCTAGGCCTAGCTGGAGATTTTAGGGCAAGCCAGAATTAGCCTGTGTAGCAGAGAGGCCAGTGAAGCAACTTTATGTATTCAAAGAGCTACTTAAAGGGACTGAGCACACACCAGCCATCATGCCCAAAGCAATGGAGAGGACAGTGTACTGCCATATCGCACATGTCTGAGCAGGGCTGGTGTCACCATTAGGCGGGACAGGCAGCCGCCTAGGGCGCCAGGATGGAGGGGGCGGTAAAATCCTTCCAGCGCTCGCTGCTATCACAGACCAAGCCAGAGGATGAGCCAGACCCGGACATGAGGATAAACAAGAGTAGGCAGAGCAGGGGGTGGAGTCTGTGTGGACAGCTGTGGGAGCAGCGTCATCTCCCCCAGGCACCATGGCTGACTTGTAAAGTGTGGCGATTAGGGATGAGCTTCGTGTTCGAGTCGAACATACGTTCGACTCGAACATTGGCTGTTCGATCGTTCGACGAAGATCGAACGATTTGGGCCGTTCGCGCCAAATTCGAGTGACGCGAACGGCCCACAATGCACTACGCCATCGCAGTGTCATCCAGGCGCTGTGATTGGCCAAGCATGCACTGTGACCCCGCATGCTTGGCCAATCACAGCGCCGGCAGCGAGGAGAGCAATGATTGGCCACAGGCAGGATGCCTGTGGCCAATTATTGCTGAGGGTGTTTAGTACACGCCCCACACTATAAAAGGCCGCCAGCACGGCGGCCTAGTGTAGTGTGTTCCGGAGCAGGGATAGAGTAGCATAGGCAGGGACAGTGACTGTTATTTCTTTCTTGCTTAACCTGGATTCCTTTAGTTTAGGGAAAGAGAAGGATAGGTAGGGAGAGTGTCAGTGTGTTTTGTGCTTCTGCTATAGTGTGCTTAAAAAAAACATTTATTCTAGGGACAGAAAACTCTAGGTAGGGACAGTGTCAGTTTCTTTCACTCTGCAAGTCCTTGTTTCCAGGGACCTGTAAGGACAGTGAGTTAATTGTCCTTGTGCTATATTGTGCTTAAAAAAAACATTTATTCTAGGGACAGAAAACTCTAGGTAGGGACAGTGTCAGTTTCTTTCACTCTGCAAGTCCTTGTTTCCAGGGACCTGTAAGGACAGTGAGTTAATTGTCCTTGTGCTATATTGTGATTAAAAAAAACATTTATTCTAGGGACAGAAAACTCTAGGTAGGGACAGTGTCAGTTTCTTTCACTCTGCAAGTCCTTGTTTCCAGGGACCTTTAAGGACAGTGAGTTAATTTTCCTTGTGCTATATTGTGATTAAAAAAAACATTTTTTCTAGGGACAGAAAACTGTAGGTAGGGAGAGTGTTTTTTTTCTTTCACTCTGCAAGTCCTTGTTTCCAGGGACCTGTAAGGACAGTGAGTTAATTGTCCTTGTGCTATATTGTGCTTAAAAAAAACATTTATTCTAGGGACAGAAAACTCTAGGTAGGGACAGTGTCAGTTTCTTTCACTCTGCAAGTCCTTGTTTCCAGGGACCTGTAAGGACAGTGAGTTAATTGTCCTTGTGCTATATTGTGATTAAAAAAAACATTTATTCTAGGGACAGAAAACTCTAGGTAGGGACAGTGTCAGTTTCTTTCACTCTGCAAGTCCTTGTTTCCAGGGACCTGTAAGGACAGTGAGTTAATTTTCCTTGTGCTATATTGTGATGAAAAAAAAAAATTTTTCTAGGGACAGAAAACTGTAGGTAGGGAGAGTGTTTTTTTTCTTTCACTCTGCAAGTCCTTGTTTCCAGGGACCTGTAAGGACAGTGAGTTAATTGTCCTTGTGCTATATTGTGCTTAAAAAAAACATTTATTCTAGGGACAGAAAACTCTAGGTAGGGACAGTGTCAGTTTCTTTCACTCTGCAAGTCCTTGTTTCCAGGGACCTGTAAGGACAGTGAGTTAATTTTCCTTGTGCTATATTGTGATTAAAAAAAACATTTATTCTAGGGACAGAAAACTCTAGGTAGGGACAGTGTCAGTTTCTTACACTCTGCAAGTCCTTGTTTCCAGGGACCTGTAAGGACAGTGAGTTAATTTTCCTTGTGCTATATTGTGATTAAAAAAAACATTTATTCTAGGGACAGAAAACTCTAGGTAGGGACAGTGTCAGTTTCTTTCACTCTGCAAGTCCTTGTTTCCAGGGACCTGTAAGGACAGTGAGTTAATTTTCCTTGTGCTATATTGTGATTAAAAAAAACATTTATTCTAGGGACAGAAAACTCTAGGTAGGGACAGTGTCAGTTTCTTTCACTCTGCAAGTCCTTGTTTCCAGGGACCTGTAAGGACAGTGAGTTAATTTTCCTTGTGCTATATTGTGATTAAAAAAAACATTTTTTCTAGGGACAGAAAACTGTAGGTAGGGAGAGTGTTTTTTTTCTTTCACTCTGCAAGTCCTTGTTTCCAGGGACCTGTAAGGACAGTGAGTTAATTTTCCTTGTGCTATATTGTGATTAAAAAAAACATTTTTTCTAGGGACAGAAAACTCTAGGTAGGGAGAGTGTTTTTTTTCTTTCACTCTGCAAGTCCTTGTTTCCAGGGACCTGTAAGGACAGTGAGTTAATTGTCCTTGTGCTATATTGTGCTTAAAAAAAACATTTTTTCTAGGGACAGAAAACTCTAGGTAGGGAGAGTGTTTTTTTTTTTTCACTCTGCAAGTCCTTGTTTCCAGGGACCTGTAAGGACAGTGAGTTAATTGTCCTTGTGCTATATTGTGATTAAAAAAAACATTTATTCTAGGGACAGAAAACTCTAGGTAGGGACAGTGTCAGTTTCTTTCACTCTGCAAGTCCTTGTTTCCAGGGACCTTTAAGGACAGTGAGTTAATTTTCCTTGTGCTATATTGTGATTAAAAAAAACATTTTTTCTAGGGACAGAAAACTGTAGGTAGGGAGAGTGTTTTTTTTCTTTCACTCTGCAAGTCCTTGTTTCCAGGGACCTGTAAGGACAGTGAGTTAATTGTCCTTGTGCTATATTGTGCTTAAAAAAAACATTTATTCTAGGGACAGAAAACTCTAGGTAGGGACAGTGTCAGTTTCTTTCACTCTGCAAGTCCTTGTTTCCAGGGACCTGTAAGGACAGTGAGTTAATTTTCCTTGTGCTATATTGTGATTAAAAAAAACATTTTTTCTAGGGACAGAAAACTCTAGGTAGGGAGAGTGTTTTTTTTCTTTCACTCTGCAAGTCCTTGTTTCCAGGGACCTGTAAGGACAGTGAGTTAATTTTCCTTGTGCTATATTGTGATTAAAAAAAACATTTTTTCTAGGGACAGAAAACTCTAGGTAGGGAGAGTGTTTTTTTTCTTTCACTCTGCAAGTCCTTGTTTCCAGGGACCTGTAAGGACAGTGAGTTAATTGTCCTTGTGCTATATTGTGCTTAAAAAAAACATTTTTTCTAGGGACAGAAAACTCTAGGTAGGGAGAGTGTTTTTTTTTTTTCACTCTGCAAGTCCTTGTTTCCAGGGACCTGTAAGGACAGTGAGTTAATTGTCCTTGTGCTATATTGTGCTTAAAAAAAACATTTATTCTAGGGACAGAAAACTCTAGGTAGGGACAGTGTCAGTTTCTTTCACTCTGCAAGTCCTTGTTTCCAGGGACCTGTAAGGACAGTGAGTTAATTTTCCTTGTGCTATATTGTGATTAAAAAAAACATTTTTTCTAGGGACAGAAAACTCTAGGTAGGGACAGTGTCAGTTTCTTTCACTCTGCAAGTCCTTGTTTCCAGGGACCTGTAAGGACAGTGAGTTAATTTTCCTTGTGCTATATTGTGATTAAAAAAAACATTTATTCTAGGGACAGAAAACTCTAGGTAGGGACAGTGTCAGTTTCTTTCACTCTGCAAGTCCTTGTTTCCAGGGACCTGTAAGGACAGTGAGTTAATTTTCCTTGTGCTATATTGTGATTAAAAAAAACATTTATTCTAGGGACAGAAAACTCTAGGTAGGGACAGTGTCAGTTTCTTTCACTCTGCAAGTCCTTGTTTCCAGGGACCTGTAAGGACAGTGAGTTAATTTTCCTTGTGCTATATTGTGATTAAAAAAAACATTTTTTCTAGGGACAGAAAACTGTAGGTAGGGAGAGTGTTTTTTTTCTTTCACTCTGCAAGTCCTTGTTTCCAGGGACCTGTAAGGACAGTGAGTTAATTGTCCTTGTGCTATATTGTGCTTAAAAAAAACATTTTTTCTAGGGACAGAAAACTGTAGGTAGGGAGAGTGTTTTTTTTTTTTCACTCTGCAAGTCCTTGTTTCCAGGGACCTGTAAGGACAGTGAGTTAATTGTCCTTGTGCTATATTGTGCTTAAAAAAAACATTTATTCTAGGGACAGAAAACTCTAGGTAGGGACAGTGTCAGTTTCTTTCACTCTGCAAGTCCTTGTTTCCAGGGACCTGGAGAGACATTGAGTGAATTGTCCTTGTGCTATATTGTGATTAAAAAAAACATTTATTCTAGGGACAGAAAACTCTAGGTAGGGACAGTGTCAGTTTCTTTCACTGTGAAAGTCCTTGTTTCAAGGGACAGAGAAGGACACCTGAAGGTAGCCCTTATTGCTTTTTTCCCATCTCCCTGCAGGCCATCTATTAGAATGTCTGGAAGGCAAACAAGGAGAGGCAGACAGTCAGGAGGCAATAAAAGAGGGCAAGCAGGCTCTGTGTCTGGGGGCAACAGTGCTGGTCGTGGACGCGGTGCATTGTCATCAGCACATGGCCATGGGACACGCTTGTCCTTCTTTTCGGCAGCTGGACATGTTGAGCCACATCATGCCGAAGACTTGGTAGAGTGGATGACCAAGCCCTCCTCCTCCTCCTCATCCTCTCTCACCCAGGCTCAGGGTACTGGAAAAGCAGCTGCCAAAGCGTCGTCTTCCCTGGTATCAATGTCAGACAAATCATCAGTCACTCCTTCCCTAGACCCACCATGTCCTCCTCCTGAGGAGTCCCCCGAACTGTTTCAGCACAGTGTTGGGTACATGCTCCAGGAGGATGCCCAGCGTTTCGAAGGGTCTGATGATGAAACCCAGCTAGAGGAAGGCAGTAGCGTGAGAGCAGACAGAGGGGATGCTCAAGAAGGACACCAATCTGGCAGTCATGTTCCAGCAGCTGCAGCATACTGCCAGATTGGCTCCAGTGATGAGGAGGGAGGGGATGATGAGGTCAATGACTCCACGTGGGTGCCTAATAGGAGAGAGGAGGAGGAGGAGGATGAGGAGGAGGCACATCTCCAACGAGGCAGGATGCCCTTTGGTGGCCAGCGTAAGGGCAGTACACCGACGGAATCACACCGCAGAGCTCCGCCTGTGCAGGGCGCTGCCTCTGCCCGTCATTCAAAAAGTTCTTTGGTGTGGGCCTTTTTTGAGGCTAGTGCATCAGATCGCACAGCTGCTGTTTGCAACATATGTCTCAAGCGTATATCGCGTGGCCAAAACATCAGCCGCTTGGGTACCACATGCCTGACCAGACATATGTTGACCTGCCATGCAGCTCGTTGGCAAGCCTACCTCAAAGACCCACACCAAAGAACAAAGCGGACCTCTCCTTGCACCGCATCAGCTGGGATCTCCAACCCCACTATAACTTCAGTCCTCTCTGAAACATGCACTGAGAGGAATGAAGGTGTAGAATTAGGTGTGTCACAGCCAAGTACTTGCGCCCACTCTGCTAGCAGTACACCGACGTCCGATTCTAGCAGGCAAATTTCCCTGCCCCAGCTGCTGGACCGTCGAAAGAAGTTCACTCCCAGCCATCCACATGCCCAGCGGTTGAATGCTAGCTTGGCTAAATTGCTAGCGCTTCAACTGTTGCCTTTTCAGTTGGTAGACTCGGCCCCCTTCCGTGAGTTTGTGCAATGTGCGGTTCCTCAGTGGCAGGTTCCCAAACGCCACTTTTTCTCACGGAAGGCTATTCCGGCTCTCTACCGGCATGTGGAAGGCAATGTCTTGGCCTCGCTGGACAGGGCGGTCAGCGGTAAGGTGCATATTACCGCTGACTCATGGTCCAGCAGGCATGGACAGGGACGTTACCTTTCTTTCACGGCCCATTGGGTCACTCTTTTGGCAGCTGGGAAGGATTCAGGACAAGGTGCAGTAGTGTTGGAGGTTGTCCCACCGCCACGCCTCCAAAATGCTACTACTGGTTGTGACACACCTCTCTCCTCCACCCCCTCCTCTTCTTCTTCCTCCATGGCCTCTTCCTGTGGTTTGTCCTATGAACCAGCGGTGCTCCGTAGCCGTTCACGGGGCTACGCAAGTACGCAGGCAAAAAGATGCCATGCCGTGCTTGCGCTGGTGTGTTTGGGGGACAGAAGCCACACTGGGGCAGAGGTCCTGTCTGCTCTGCAGGGCCAGGCCGAGAGGTGGTTGACGCCACGCCAGCTTAAGCCAGGAATGGTGGTTTGCGACAATGGCACCAACCTCCTCTCCGCCCTCCGACAGGGACAACTGACCCATGTGCCCTGTGTGGCTCACGTCCTTAACCTGGTGGTGCAGCGCTTCTTGGGCAGGTACCCGGGCTTACAGGATGTCCTGAGGCAGGCCAGGAAAGTCTGTGTGCATTTCCGCAGATCTTATAATGCCAGTGCTCGCCTGGCTGAGCTGCAAAAGGAGTTGAACCTGCCCAAGAACCGCCTTATATGTGACATGCCCACCAGGTGGAACTCAACGTTGGCCATGCTGCAGCGGCTGCACACGCAGCAGAGGGCCATCAATGAGTACCTGTGCGACTACGGCACCAGGACAGGGTCAGGGGAGCTTGGTTTTTTTTCTCCACGCCAGTGGGGCATGATCAGGGATGCATGCACTGTCCTGGCACCATTTGAGGAGGCCACGAGGATGGTGAGCAGTGACAGTGCATGCATCAGTGACACTGTACCTCTTGTCCACCTGTTGGAGCACACGCTGCGTGGAATAATGGACAGGGCACTTGAGGCAGAACAGAGGCAGGAAGAGGAGGACTTCCTTGCCTCTCAAGGCCCCCTTTACCCAGACAGTGTTCCTTCTGTCCCACCCATCGCACAGGAAGAGGAGGAGGAGGAGGATGAGGAGGAGGATTGTGTCAGCATGGAGGTGGAGGCTGGCACTCAGCATCATCAGCAGCAGTCTTTTAGGGATGATTTACAGTCCCAAGAAACCAGTGGACTTGTACGTGGCTGGGAGGAGGTGGCTGCGGATCATGTCGTCCTTAGTGACCCAGAGGACTCCGGAGCGAATGCCTCAGCAAACCTACGCTGCATGGCCTCCCTGATCCTGCAAAGTCTGCGGAAGGATCCTCGTATTCTTCGGATCAAGGAGAGGGACCATTACTGGCTGGCCACTCTCCTTGATCCACGGTACAAGGGTAAGGTTGCGGACCTTATGTTACCGTCGCAGAGGGAGCAGAGGATGAGACAACTCCGGGAGGCCTTGCAGAAAGGTCTGTGCAACGCGTTCCCAGAGACTGGGAGGTTGCAAACTCCTGGTCCTGGACAACGAGTTGCTGAGGCTTCGGCCAGTCAAAGAAGGAGCGGTGGGGAAGGTGGCCGTCTGACCGATGCGTTCAGACAATTCTTTAGTCCGCAGCCCCAAAGTATGATCGGTTCCAGCAACCATCGCCAGCGTCTGATAAACATGGTGCAGGAATATCTAGGGGCAAGGTCAGACTTGGACACCTTCCCCACCGAAAATCCTCTGGCTTACTGGGTCTTGAGGATGGATCACTGGCCAGAGCTTGCACAGTATGCAATTGAGCTACTGGCCTGTCCTGCATCCAGCGTTCTTTCGGAACGCACATTCAGTGCTGCTGGAGGATTTGTCACGGATCACAGGGTGCGCCTGTCCACCGACTCGGTTGATCGACTGACTTTCATCAAGATGAACCAGTCTTGGATCACCACCAGCTACCACACACCTGATGCTGATATAACAGACTAATTGATTTTAAAATGTCACATCCCTTCAAGACTGATGCTGATGCTGAGTGCCTGTGCTGTTATGTTGACTGGCTATCCTCCTCCTCCGAGTCCTCAATGATACGATTGATGATGATAGCTTGGAAGATCATTTTTGTTTATGGGTGCCGCCACCAGTGCCTAACGCCCAATTTTTCAGCCCCTGTTTAACAGGGGCGTGTAATTACAATTTTTGAAGCAATACTTTGCAACAGGGCTCATTGCTGTGCTCCAAGTACAGTATCTGTGAGGAGTTGCAGTGTTGTGCCACCAGTGCCTAAGGCCCAATTTTTCAGCCCCTGTTTAACAGGGGCGTGTCATTACAATTTTTGAAGCAATACTTTGCAACAGGGCTCATTGCTGTGCTCCAAGTACAGTATCTGTGAAGGGTTGCAGTGTTGTGCCACCAGTGCCTAAGGCCCAATTTTTCAGCCCCTGTTCAACAGGGGCATGTAATTACAATTCTTGATCTAATAATTCACAGCAGGGCCCATTGCTGCACCCACCAAGAGTAACTGTCAGGGCTTACAGTGTTGTGGCACCAGCACCACCATCAAAGGCCCAATTTTTACTACCACTGTTCAACAATTATATGTAATTAAAATTCCTGATATAATAGTTGACAGCAGGGCGTTCCAGCACCAACCAAGAGTAACTGTGAGTGCTTACAGTGTTGTGCCAACACCAACAACTAAGGGGCCTATTTCTGCAGAGTATATACGGCAGGTCCCTACTTTCAAACATCCAACTTACAAACGACTCCTACTTGCAAACGCAAGAAGACAACAGGAAGTGAGAGGAAATCTACCACTAGGAAGGAAAATTCTCTCCTGTAAGAATAAATATGGGAGAAAGGTGTCTCCTCTGTACTGATGCTTTATCAGCAATCCTTGTTTCAAGAAAAACACCACATTTCAAAAACAGTTGTCATTAGGACGGAAAGTGAGGTGAAATGTTCTGAACAGGGGCACAGACAGCAAAACAAATGTTACAGGGGTGATAACCCTTACCTATGTTTTCCAAAAAGTTTAAAAATAGATTTTTGGTCTGGAGCTACACTTCAACAATGTACCTGTTCAAAATTACAAACAGATTCTACATAAGAACAAACCTACAGTCCCTGTCTTGTATGCACCGCCTGTATACGGCTGTTCAGAGTATATAGGGCCTTTTTTATTTTATGTGCGGGGTTCCCCTTAATATCCATACAAGACCCAAAGGGGCTGGTAATGGGCTGGGGTAGGGGGGGGGTCATGGGGTAGCTATGCCATTTTTCTTAAAGATTTTCATCCATATTACCGGGACCAGACATTACATTAAAGCCGCAAGCAGTTTTAAATGGCTTTTTTTTCCTTTAGAAGTGTCATTTTGTGCAGGGACAGTTCTAAACACGGGAAACACGTGGCACTTCACAGGCATACTTTAGACACCCCCCAGGTACGATATTTAAAGGAATATTTGACTTTTTTTTTTTCACTTTATGCATCATTAAAATGACTGCTCCCGGAAAACGACCGTTTTTAAAACTTATTTTTGCATTGATACATGTCCCCTGGTGCAGAACCCGGGTTCCCAAACCCTTTTTAGGACAATAACATGCATAATAGTTTTTATAATTAGCACTTTAGAATTCGAACGTTCGCATCCATTGTATTTAATAGGGTTCTAATGTTCGTTCGAACTTTCGGTCCGTTCGCGGGTTCTGGTGCGAACCGAACCCGGGGGTGTTCGGCTCATCACTAGTGGCGATCAAGAGCGGCTATACCTCTCTAGCTCCAGCGCTCCACAGCCTCTGGCAGCCTGTCATAATGACACAATGAAAGCGGGTAAAGCCAGCTTGCACAGGAGTCGGGCTGTATCCTGTCTCCACGGTCCTCCTAACCCCTCCCTCACTCCGCTGCTTGTCTAATCTGATCCTCCGCCTCCCATTTGGGCCCACTCAACCCCGCCCACACTCCAGCCACCTGCATGCAATGCACTTGCACTGTACTGTGAGAGGAGTTCTGTGGGCAGCTGGGCGGCAGTTTTCAAACAATAGCTGCTAGGTGCCACAGCCCTGGGGGACACCAGCCTGAATGGGAGAGCATAATTGGTGAGTGAGACTTTCACCCCCACAGTAACCCCCCTCTCTGTTCTTGCCCCTTTGTGTTATGCACCTTCTCCCCCCCCCTCCCATTTATTTTCCCTCCCCCTCTTTTCCTTCTTCTCACCCTCCTCTCTCTCCCTCTCCCCCCTCCATCTCTCCCCCTTCTCTCTCTCCCCCCTAGGCTGGGGCCTAGCATGTCTATATACTACTCTAGCCTGTCTATATACTACCCTAGCCTGTTCGTATACTATCCTAGCCTGTCTATATTCTACCCTAGCCAGTCTTTATACAACCATAGCCTGTCTATATACTACCCTAGCCTGTCTATATACTACCCTAGCCTGTCTATATACTACCCTAGCCTGTCCATATACTACCCTAGCCTGTCCATATACTACCCTAGCCTGTCCATATACTACCCTAGCCTGTCCATATACTACCCTAGTCTGTCTATATACTACCCTAGCCAGTCTTTATACAACCATAGCCTGTCCATATACTACCCTAGCCTGTCCATATACTACCCTAGCCTGTCCATATACTACCCTAAGCTGTCTATATACTACCCTAGCCTATACTATCCTAGCCTACGCTACACATTCTTCTGGGGATTGCAAACAGGAAGGTAAGCATATTTTATTACAGAAGAGCCATTGCATACCTCTTTTGCAAAAACGAGCATATCTGTTTACAATAATTTTTTGCCTTCAGTTCCATTTTAGCATTGAGACATAAGAAGCTTTTAAATTGGCATAACTTGATATCAGGATAGCAGCTTATAGCATCATCCAGATTGTAGACTGGCGGGATATTTCTATAGCAGAAATGTTTCAATCTCAACAATAAATGGGCCAGAACATGATAACATTTAGATACTCTGTTGGAGTAATTTGTTAAAAGCATATCCACATACCCAATCAAAGAAGGATATGTTTTAACAATACATTATAGAGATGACGAGAATAAATCACAGTCTGGAGAATCAAGCCAGTTTCTTTGGTAAATATAGTAGGCAGAAAAAAGGAAGCAGCGATACCATGCATCCTGTTCTGGATTCATGTGGTATGAACTTAGAGGAACACTAGGTTACAGAGGAATGTGCAGAATGCTCATAGCAAAATATCTATTATCATTAGAGAAGAAACCCAATGCTAGTTGCATGCCTAAGGCATTTGTTGAGCTTTGTAGGCATTTGGTGAGCACTTGTAGCCCATTTACCAAACATTTGATAAAGCATTCCAAATGTAATATATCAAGGGAGGTGGTGTGAAATGAACCCTTCTGCTCTTCCACAAAACATCAAGTATATCTAAAAGCAAGATATTTATTTCTCTTCCAATACCCTATTGGCCAGATTTCCTTTCACTTACTATCTTGGAAACACAACAGAAATTGGGAGGAGAACTCCAAAGTGAGCCCTAATCATCTCTTAAACTATTGTCACTGTTGAACCCTTTGAAAAATGTCCCTTTTCTCCAGTTTTGGTGACAACTGTGGCTTAGTAGTTAAACCTCCTCCCTTGCAGCACCAGGGGCCTTGGTTCAAATCCCTGCCAGGGTACTACCTGCATTGATGCAGAAAAGTAGGAAGTGGCTTCTTTCTTCTCTGCATCTAGTTTGAGATCATGGATCGCTCGGTATTGCCTTCAGCACCCGGCATTTGAGAGGTGGTGGGAAGAAGCAGATTAGAGTGGAGTATTTTACATTCAAGTAATTTTACTACCTGCATGGAGTTTGCATATTCTCCCTTGGCTTACATGGGTCTCTTCCCACACTCCAAAGACATGTTGCTAGGTTACCTGGCTCCTAAAAAAAATGGCCCCAGTATCTAAAATAGGGAATTTAGATTTTAAGCTCTGAGGTGGGCTGATATGACTGTACAGTGAAATTTTGAATTTCCCATTACATTCTGTCCCTGTGACAATGTCATCAGAATAAATAGAGAGGGTGAATCATCAGCCCCCCAGTCAATAATAGAGCTCTCTAATCAACAGGAAGCATAGGTTTAGCTGATTGGAGAGCTCTAGCTATGACTTAGCAGGGGATGTGTCTAACCTCTGCAGAGAGAAGGTTGCCTCCATGTAGAGAGGAGTCTTTATCTGCAGAATGATGGCAGGGGGCAGGCTTTTGTACTCTGGATGTGGTTGCTTTCTGAAAGAAACTACCTGTAAGACTTTGCACACCTTTTGTTTTAATGCACCTGTAAATCAAAACAGACTTAAAAATGTGTATAAACAGCAGAAGCTTCACCTTAACTCACCCCATATCACACGGAGAGTCTCATCCTTCAGACTGCTGTGGTCCACATGACAGGAGTAAGAGTCTCCCTCCCTTGTTGGCACTTCCACACTGACTCTGATCTGATAGGTACCATCAGGATGGGGGAGAATTGGGGTCATTTCATCTGAAGGAATATGGTCCTCCCCATTCCTCACCCACTTCACATCCACAGGTCGGGGGTGAAACCCGTACACCAGGCACTGAAGTCTGGTCACATCATCTGACCGATGACGACTCCACACTTTCACCTCTGGACGCACTAACAGGGAAAGGAAAAACATATTTATGGTCTGCTATTAAAAGTAATAATTGTCTCTCCTGTAAGGTAAATTAGGACATGATATCTATGTACGTACATGAGGGTCAACACCATTTTTAGGTGTCTTCAGGTCACAGCAGAGTTTTCAGGGCAGCTTGGATAGGCATCACACATGTGTGTGGACACAACATTTTACTAGTTGTGCATTAGCACCTGTGACAAACCCAACTGGGACAGGGGTTTTGAAGGGGACTAGGGGTTAGCCTTCTACCCGCTGATTATGGCCCATGGAGGAGACTCTGGATTTTGTCTGCTTCTTCCAGTAATACTGTAAGGCCTCTTTCACACGGGGCGGATCCGTGATGATCCGCCCCGTGAAGCTCCGCTTGCTCAGCGGGGATCGCTCCGTTGATCCCCGCTGAGCCGACGGATGACTGGGCGGTCCCCGCACACTGTGCAGGGACCGCCCTGTCAGAGCACCGCTCTCTCCTATGGGGAATCGGATGACGACGGACCGTAGAGTCCATTGTCATCCGATCCGCTCCGCAGACGGAAGGAAAAATAGGATTTTCCTCCGTCACACTTTTTCGGAGCGGAGCGGATGTCAGCGGA